>JAECUM010006124.1:0-141316 GCA_016617855.1 Megalonaias nervosa
ACTCGAACTCACGCAGACAGAGGTGAGATGGCAGTGATCTGTAACGGAGAGCGCTTTAGACCACTTGGCCACTCGGGGCCCCGCATACACTTGACACAACCAATATACTAACATACACTTGACACAACCAGTATACTAGCATACACTTGACACAACCAGTATACTAGCATACACTTGACACAAGCAGTATACTAGCATACACTTGACACAAACAGTATACTAGCATACACTTGACACAAACAGTATACTAGCATACACTTGACACAAACAGTATACTAGCATACAACTGACACAAGCAGTATACTAGCATACACCTGACACAACCAGTATACTAGCATACACCTGATGCAAGATTTAAAAAACAAACACTGACATAGACAGGATTTTAATTGGTGTTTTCAAACAGTTGAATAGAATATAGAATTGAATTTTAGTAATATTCTTGCCATTCTTTATTGATTATTATCAGACTAATGAAAACTTAAACAAGTTAAGCAGAGTGTATCTTAGATCCTTTTTTCTGTCAATTCCATTTACTCTTAAAGAGTTTTTACACATATTGATGTCATCCCATTTTGACTTCAACTCTTTTCCTTTCAGACATTTGCTGTAGGAGGTTTAGGAACAATTGTACGAGTTCTTACAGATAGAAAGAGGGTATGATGGCTAAAACCTGTATGAAGCTTCATTTCTTCTGCACTAAGGATTCTGTGACCAGATACAACCCTCCAAAAATGAATACCTGCCAGAGCCTTCTCAGCATAACATACTAAATATATTTGTTGCAAAAGAAAAATGTCAGCTCCACAAACAAAGCAAATGGTGCAATTAAGTACTTGATTTCTTATTTTGTAAAAATTAAAATTTCTGGTAACAAAATGTTTCATTATTTATAAAACAGCTACATTTCTTTTATCACTGTGGACATTAACATGATATCCTCTTGTACACTTATCATCAAAGGATAAAGCTGGGAGGAATGTGTCAATCGTAAATTTGCATTTTCAGGTAATAGTGCATCATTGACTTACATAATGTCATTTGCTGCTTCAGTTTTTGCCAGATTGCTTCAATTTATATTCATTTTTGCAACTGTTGCTTATTTGACAAAACTAATTTCACAAGCACTGAAAATTTGACATTGCATGTTATGTTGGTTAAGAGTTTCATGTAAAAATCTGTTAAAATGTTTGTCACCACCATTGCACTATTGATTTTATGTAAAAATTTATGAAACAATGTGAACAAAAATAAAGTCATTGCAAGCATTAGTAAGCAATTGAAAAATAATTAGTCACATGTTTGTGTCAAAAGAAAAATGCTGTAAGAGACAACTGCTGTTAACAAATCTAAGAAAAAGATGGATTTGACATTTCGGTTTTGTAATCTCACAAACACTTGTATTAATATCACTAACGAAGTCAAAAGATGAAATGGCTTTATTATGCCATTGATAGCATTTGATAAAATGAATTTTTAAATCCTCATTGTGTTCATAATTCATAGAAAACAACCCAAACTGACTATTAAGTAAAAAGTTACATTAATTATTGTTTACAATGTATAAATGCAAACTTTGTACCAGATATAGTACTATAGTATGTATGTAGTGAATATGTCATTATGTATCAGGTATATAGCTTTTTTTTGTGGGTGATACAGTATATTGTATTGCAACTCCTACAGTATGATACACACAATACAACCTTACAATGCAAGGTAATGATGTACAATATTGTAATATTTATTATCTGGCTGGGAATTTTTCTTTCACAATTATAGCAATTTTCTTCAAGAATTTGTCAATATAAGTCAGTTTTTAAGTGAAAGACACTTTGCATTTATTCAAATTTCTAAAAGTAAATCATACTAACGTGGAAATGGACTTTGAAGATCACATGTTATTACATGAAAACAAGCTCAGGATGTATATCATTATAGATATTTTATTGATGTGTTGTATTTTGATACATATTGTATTGATTCATTTGTATCATTATACATATTGTATTGATACATTTGTGTCATGATACATATTGGATTGAGACCTTTTATATCATGATGCATGTTGTATTGAGACCTATGAATTGTGATATTGTATTGATACATTTGTACCATGATACATATTGGATTGAGACTTTTGTATTATAATATATATTGTATTGGGACCTTTTTATCATGATACATACAATATCATGATCTTTTGTATAATGATAAATTTGTAACATAAATATTGGATTGAGACCTATGTATCATGATACATACTGTATAAAGAACTTTCATGATGCATATTGTATTGATACATTTGTATAAATATACATGTTGGATTGAGACATTTGTATCATTATACTTATTGGATAGAGAACTTTATATCATGATAGATGTTGTATTAGGACCTTTGTATCATGATACATGTTGTATTGAGACCTTTGTATAATGAAACATATTGTATTGAGACCTATGCATTGTGATACATATTATATCATGATACCAATGGTGATACACACATAATCAGTAGAGTATTAATGTTCAGTATGCACTCCTAAATTTATATGGTATTAATGTTCAGTACGATCCTTTAAATTTATATGGTATTAATGTTCAGTATGAACCCCTAAATTTATATGGTATTAATTGTTCAGTATGATCTGCTAAATTTATATGGCATTAATGTTCAGCATGAACCCCTAAATTGGTACGGTATTAATTGTTCAGTATGATCCTCTAAATTTATATGGTATTAATGTTCAGTACAATTCCCTAAATTTATAAGGCATTATTGTTCAGTATGAACCCCAAATTGTATATGGTATTAATGTTCAGCACAAATCCCTAAATTTATACGGTATTAATGTTCAGTACAAACCACTAAATGTATACGGTTCAGTCAGCTGCAGCTCAATTATGATGCTAATATCATATAAAAATATAATGCTGTTTCGATGATGATCCATAAAAGTGTATAAGTGCGGTCATCATATATTGTGTTACATGTAGGCTCATACAAAAGTAACAAAGAAAAGAGTGAAGCCAACAAGCTTTGTAAATTTAACAAAATAATTTATTTCCCAAGAAAACAAGGTAAAAATATGAAAAAGGACTTAACGGTTTGTGAATATAATGCAAAAGTTAATCCTAGAATGAATAATACAAGTCCTATCACTAAAAAGTTCTAAATAAATCCAAGTTCGAATCCAGGTAAAGTTCCAATATGGAGGACAATGATGTCAGATGAATGCAGTATTGTACTGATGTGTCAACAGTTCCTCATTGAATTTTATGAATCAAGAATAATATTCCGGCTTTAGAATTCTGAATAATTTCCAGTAAATGTATTTGTCCAGGAATTTGATGAAAAGCACTTATATTTCCAGGAAAAATAAATTATTTTAAATAACAATTTCAACTCAACTGGTCACAACACAAAATACCTTTGAGCTCCAAAAGGTATTAATTCACAACTGACTGAAAACACTAAAAACCTCAATTTTAAATCACATGGTGGGGTCACGTGGTCACTTAGCCCGAAAAAGACAGTAAAATAATATGTCAGTTAGCACGTAGGCTATTTACAGGTTCGATTGTACTGAACGAATCTTACTATAAGATTCAATAATAAAAGTTGTTTACAAAATAGAGTTGACACACAAGCCAAGAATGACCTTGATTACGACCAATGGATTTCACTCTTGTTTACGAATTTCGAATGAAGGTCAGGAACTAGGTCAACTAAAAATATAATGTAGCAACAAACTGCGTTTTAATCAGGCTATAAAAGAAAACTGAATTTTCCGAAAAAAGTCAAATCCAGTGAATAAAGTTATTACAATAACATGCAATGAAATAAAAATAAAATAAAAATTTAAAACTAACACACAAATAATTTAATTACATATACATAACAGTTGCAGTTGTTCAGTATTGTTCCACAATGAGATCTTTATGACCTTAACTTTGTTATATATGGGGTGCACTATATTGAGGTGTCGTATAGTGCAGGACCACACTCCAAAATATTTGCTTGAAATTATTGCTAATTGGCCACTAATGATTTTTTTTTTTAGTTTATGCTACTATTCTTGCATTGCCTTGTTTAAAAATATAGTGTTCAATTGCATGTCTCTCAATTATTACAATTGTAAATGTGATCTTTTAGTTTGAAACAGTGTAAAATGGGAGATAACACTAAGTATGAAATATCATTGTTTAATAAATGCATTGAAGATACATTTTGGTCTCTAATCTTTTTACCATAAGATCTATAAATGCATGCTAGACAAATTGTGAAAGTCAAGTTTATCACTCTACATTAGATGCATGGGGAAAATGTTTATATAGTCATATTTGTAATAAATATCCAATCATATCCTTCTGACTTATTTTCTGCAATTATGCCCACAATTACAGAAATGTGTATGTTTTCCCTGATTGAAGGCCTTTTCCATTAATAGAAGTCATGGTGAAACATATCTAGTTTTCTTTTTTGTGTAACCTGATTGAACAAGATGACAATGTAAGTTACTTTGTTGATCTGGCTGTCAGTCCATTCCTGGGTAAATGTTTGAATGTGTTTTATGTACCAAAACTGGGTAACTATGATCTATATCCCAAGATTCATTTAATTTTGTCTTCAAAATCATGCTGGGGCTGATACTCAATACCTTTGCACCCATTGCCACCAGTCATGGAATAAATATTTATTGCATACAGAATTGTGATTCAGTATCCAGGATAGAACCAAATAGCTAAACAAGAAGCTGGACATTGCCTGCATGTAGAGCCTGCATTTGATATTATGCTGAATTAGTGTTGAACACATGAAGATGGATCCACATATCAATTACAGCTGTGAATAACTGTACTCAAGAGAATGAGCATATAAAAAAAATTAACTCGGAAGTGTGACTGGACAGTTGTTCATATAGACACTTATGGATGCGTTTATGTTGAGCTTCTCAATAAAAGGGTTACTTCAGGGATTTTGTTGCAATATATTTTGACCCACTGCCTCCTGAGTTGTTCTGGAGGTCAATTTTAAAGGTATTTCATACACCAAACGTTGCTCACTGTGATCTATGTTCAATGGATTAATGATGGATTATTGAACATTAAAATGTTACAACAACAAAATCCTGTTAATCACCCCAGAGTTTTTAAAATTTGTTTCTACTTTGTAACTTTTTCTCATTCTCTCAAAAGATTTGGTATATTTGTTTCTACATTGTAACTTATGTTCTTCACCAACTTTTACCAAAAACTTCATTATTCGTAAGCCCATAGGGTGAGCAAGAAAACAGCTGCTTAGGGAGTTAGGGTCAGTTTGACCCTTAGGACCATGTTGTTCAGAGTAAGGCAGTCACTGCTAGTGTCTTCAAATAGTACTTTTAAAAATGGGACCAATGTATAACATACTGTTTATGGATCTATTGTTTGGAGTTGTACTGGTTACCACCATAGTTCAGACTACTACTCAAACCCTTATGCTTTTTTTAAATATATTAATATGACTGAAAATCTTCTGAGATCAATGTCACACTTGACTCCTTTCATGGAACTTTGTAGGGTCTTTTAATAAATTTTATTTCCACATACCAGTCTTATTTGTTAATGCATCAAGTTATGCAGAAAAACAAGATTTTCGTGATGTTTACTTCTTATTGTGTAAAAAGCAGTCATACTTTCCTACAGTAACAGCATCCAAGTGGCACAGACTGATGCTCATCTACTTCTATATTGTAGATAATAGTTACTGTTTATCTTGCTCTTTAAATTTATGACTTGAAATATAACAAAGTTTTCCTCCCCACAACTGTTTATATTCAGTCTGCAGTAGTTTGTTCAACAGTAGTTTGTTCATTGTGAATTCAAATGATTGTTGAAAATTAGACAAAATGTTATTATTGCTCCTTTATTTGAACAAAGAGTCCATAGAAGGCACTGATGCTCTACTGACTGAAAAGAATTTCCAGGAATCGAGATAAAACCATTTCTTCTTTTTAACTTCTTAGTATTGAAACCATCTATGATTTTCTTGAGCAATGACAAGATTTTCGAAAGGTTGGCTATGGTGGCCATATTCATTGTAAAGTCAACACCATTTTGGTTTAGGATCTAGATATCATTAGAAGTCTCTTTATCTCAACATGACCATCCATAGAGATGTATTGATAAGATTTTTGTTTCAAAGAGACCAACATGGTGGCAATATTGGATGTCAGATCAGCATCATTTTTTATTTAGGAAAAACACGTAGATACGGTTTTTCATTTAGAAGAAGTATTGATAACAAGACTTGCAAGAGGATCTCCATTGTGGCAATATAATGAGGTCAGATGAACACCAATTTCGTTTAGGACTGTTGACGTCATAAGAAGTCTTTTGATTAAACCCATGTCAAAACGATTATCCATCTTTGAGGTACATCGATAAAAAGATTTTCAAGGTGGCTGCCATAGTAGAAGTTAGATTGGTGACATTTGCAGCTGGGACCAGCTATCATAAGCCCACAGATGAAAACCCCATTTCGATACGACTTTCCGCTCAGGACAAATAGCGATCAAACGATTTTCACGTTGGCTTCCGTGGCGGTGATATAGAATGTCAGATCAGCATCATTTTCACCAAGGACCAGCTAGATATATGAAGTTTTCGAATGAAGCGCCATGCTACGACCATCTGTCGAGGAGGCGCATTGTAAACAAAATGTTCAAGACAGCCGCTGTGTCGGTCATATTGGACGTCTGAGAGGCATCATTTTTCTTTAGGACCACCTATGCCATGGGATAAATGTGTGTGTGTGTGTGTGTGTGTGTGTGTGTGTGTGTGTGAAGTTTCATGGCAATCATACAAATAGTTTAATAGTTTAGGAGAAGTAGTGATAACAAACTTGTGGTAACGGACGGACAACTTATAACGGGCCATCTCATAAACTCTTTGATCTTTGATGAGTAGTGGTAAAAAGACCATAAAAAAAACAAAACAAAAAAAAACAAATAACTGATGATCAATCATAGTCCTTTTCAACTTGCAGTATAGTGGCAAAGACTGAACCATGTATAAGCAAGCTGCTGTTTTTGTTGTTAACTTATTAAAGTAACAAATTAACCTAACGCAGTTTAGTCATTACTTGAATAATTATCAAACTTAAGGTTCATTTCTGACATATTGTCGCAACGATCATTTAACGGGCAGTGTGCAATAATAATTAAGTAAAACCATGCTAGTTGTCATTCGGAAATCGGTATACTGGAATAACTAACTGTACATAATATACTTTTAGAAGAAATATTGATAACAAGACTTTTAGGATTTCCATAAAAAATCACATGCCTTTATGTTGTCTTTGAAAATGCATGTAACACAATCTCTCAGACTGACGATAGGCCATAATTTATCCAAAATATCGTTAATATCTACATGCATGTTCATAGCTTTACTTTCATCCTAATATTTACCCTGACTGCATGTATAGACTGCCGTGCTTAAAATCTTACGCTACGTAATTACAATTATCTCCTATTTTAGAAGAATGCCCCGCCAACTAATATTGACTTCATTTTAGAAGAATGCCCCTTGAACTAATATTGACCTCATATTTTAGAAGAATGCCCCGCCAACTAATATTGACCTGTTTTAGAAGAATGCCCCAGCAACTAATATTGACCTCATATTTTAGAAGAATGTTCCGCCTGCTAATATTGACCTCTCGGATTTCAGTTGAATTCCTCGCCAAATAATGAGCGACTTCATTTAAAAGGGACTTTAATTCTTTGCAAAAATATCCCATGGATTGAAAGTTTGTTTTGTTTTGTTTTTTTTTAAGAAAAGTGTAATATTTTTGAAAATTGAACAAAAGAGTTGTAAAGATACGAAATTGTATATATTGTCAAACGTATATATCACACATGTTCAATATGTCCCTGATGTTACATTGCAAACGCGTCTGAGTAACCCATTCGGAAGGACAAGCTCATTCGGCCACCCAGCTTATACCAGTCAATAAATGTTGACGTCTACTTAGGTAATTCGGTTAGTTCATTAAAATGTGTATTACATGGTATTTGATTGACTCATGCCGCACCCAGCAGAGATCAATCTGACCTTAAAAATCTTGGATCTGACGATAATAATAATAATAATAATAATAATAATAATAATAACAGTAGGTTGGACTACTTTAAATCATTACATATTGTCTCCACCACTTATATTTTCTTAGATACAATAAATAGAAAAGGCTGCAAAAATTATCATGTTGCAATAACCTAAAACTCCTAAACTATTCGAAATGTTAAGTTTTTTTAATTACTATACATCATAATATTTTCGCGCAATGAAATATTTGCGAATTTATTATTTTCAGTACACTGCCACATATTATATTCGATATGTGTTATTTGGCAATATGCATATTATATACATGTGTTGCAATTACCGTGAAGCAACTTTGTTAGACATATTTACGATTAAAATTTTTTCTACCAGTTATGCTTCTGAATTTTTTTTTTAAGTAGTTATTTACAATTAAATTGCTATATCAGTACAAAATCTTGCGTCAGCTGCATTTGCATTTACGTTCCAAAGGACAGTATTGACATGGTCTGAAATTTTTTTTTTACAGATTGCTAAATCTCAGCAACAAAATGCATCTGACTTCATTTCAAAAGAAAAACTAGGCTACTGTCGCTGCCGCAGCTATCACCACGCGAATAGAACCGCATATTCCTTGTTATTTGCTTTAACTGGTATTGTTGGGAATAGGACGAAAACAAAAATGATCGATTATCAGTTTCAGTCAAGCAATCAATGACTGAATAATAATCGACTAATCTGTCAACATGACATGTTGCCAAATCTGGAGATACTGTTAAAATATGATAAAGTTCCAAATGGCGCCCAGCGGATTGACATCAATCAACCAGACAAATCGCTATCAATTAATTGGTAATTAACTGCAAGTGACCAATGCTCGACCAATCGATTATTGTCGGTTCGCACTCAAAAGCGGATGTTACGAAAGAATCTTGCATTTAAGTAAGTTGAATAGAGAAATGAATGTCAGACAATGCTACAACTCATTGCACGACTGTTTGAATTGGTATGAAGTGTGTGTGTGTGTGTGTGTGTGTGTGTGTGTGTGTGTGAAAGTAATCAAATATACATTACAAGTTACATTCTATTTCTTCTATATTCACATGCTGTTTACTTGCCTATATAAATTAAAAAAACAATACTGACAAAAACGTGATTGTTCATGTTTTATTTCTACATTAATAAGTAAAACCCGGATTATTGGGTAATTCTCGTGCAGCAGAGCTACATAAAGTCAGTTGAAATTTTTTTCCAGATAAAGAAATATCAAGATAAATAGAGATCGTCTTCCATGCTGAGAATATATTCAGCCGATGATGAATTGATAAATCCATCTTTTGCCAAACATTCAACGATTTTACTTTTTTCGTCAGCGGATTTGGCACCATCAAGCTCTTTCAACACACTCCTAATAGCTGTCGAACTGACATTGTCCAATTCATCTGGAACTACAAAAAAATTTGAATGTTTTACTTTTCCTGCCTTTTTGTCTTCTTCAAATTTGCATATCACGTGACCAGTTTCTCCTTGTCTCCCAATGCATAGTGTAATATGATTATACTCCCTATGCCATTTTGCGTGACCCCTACGATTAATAGCCCTATCCGCTCCGATTATGACAGCCATCCGTAAGTCTTTACAGTTCTTGTTATGTTCAAGCTCATATTTAGTCTTCATGCCACATTCAAATGCCGAACCAATAGGTTTCGGAAATGGCTGGAGCCACTCACTGTCATCCTGGCATGTCAACTCGCAAAGTCGTATTCTATGTCCCGCCTTTATACATTTTTCGTTTTTCTTGTTCATCTTGCCCTGTACATACCCATCCGGTGCCACGGCTAATCGCCCAGCTACCACTTCATAATTTGTATTTTCTTCCAACCAGCGTTTTGCCATCACCAGGGCCATGACGTGCCTGGTATGAACTGGATTAAAAGCTCCGCCAAGACACAAGATTACTTGTGATTTTGAAACTGAATTATCGCCCTCGCCATAGCCAACTTTATTTTCACACTCGCAACATTCATTAGAATTCAATGTCAACATTCTCACTTCGTCTCCTATCTCAGTTTCTCTACTTCCGGTTGCAACTCCGGACTCGTTACTTTCAACGTCATCCGATGCCAAATATTTTGGAGCATTTTTATGGTCGTCGTCGTCGCCTAATCTAATGTGGTGAAGCAACTCTTGGTCGCTGGGAATATACACTCGTTCTTTTGGTGTCCTTAGTGACTTGAGGTCATTTTGAACCACCAACACGTGCTGTTCTTTCACAAAGTCTGTTATATCAATGATATCACGAATCCAGTTTTCGTTAAGTTTTCTCAGAATTTCTCCCCTGAGACCAAGTTGAATGGCTCTGCGAGCTTCTTTGTTTCCAAAGGGATCATGATCCGGATCCCACTGAAGCCTCACCAAATCACCTTTTTCTGCAAAGAAACGAGAATTGTATAAATATAAGCCATATTTTATTGCATCCGCCAACTAACAACAATAACTAGTATATATGAAACTAGTAGTTCAAGGTTGGCATACCCCACACTTTGTAAAACCCATTTGTGTATGACAAGGTCATAGAAAGTTTGTCGAACGAAACACATGACTGGAGCGTGACCACAGGCACTTGATTCCGGAGGAAACTAATGTGTACACTCACCAATTAACCCCACCCCGAACCAAGTGCCTGTGAGCGTGACGTTCAGATTGATATCGAGTTATGTTTATCTATCCAACCAGCACTTAGTTCACCTTCACCAAACTGTTGACATGAACTAGATTATTAGTGAAACTGTGTTTCATATTAGTGTTGTTAACCTTCATGGATGAAATGATTTCTATATATGTTATAGCCGAAGCCGCGGTAACACAGTTGGTAGAGAGTCAGATTCGTAATACAAGGATCCGGGATCGCGGGTTCTAACCCCGTCCAGGTTATCCTGGGTCCGCTGTCTTATCTCCCCATTACTTCGGCATGATAAAGCTAATAACGTTCCATTAAAGCCATCACAAGCAATTGTTTAAAAAAATAGTATAGTAAGATGACTTAAAAATACTCGTATATGTTTGAAAAACGAGAACTGTCTCTCTTGTCTAGTTTTAAAAAAAAAGCCCACTACTACCACCACATCTCTCTCATATATTGGCAATTTATAACATCAATTAGTAGATACTGACCACTGACCCAAAAAGATGAAAACTAGACGAAACAGTGGGAAAGAAATGTGAATGTCAAAGAATTGCAAGTCCTTTGTTCATGACCAAAAATAAATTATGAATGAACTGTAAGAATTCTTACTAAAACCATGCAACAATCCTATTTTCATCGTGCGATTTGAAGCCTCCATCTGGCAAGAGAAAATGTATGTGAATTCACGCACGATGCACTTTTTGTATCCTACATAATAAATTATAAACTGTAGTGCATACAGTCGTCTCAAATTATTATTCTCTTCACACAAACACAAAGTTCTACAGCCTCGAGATACATGTGGTTTTCCTATACCGCTGAATGAATCTTATTTCCACAAGAAAACATCATTCAAAGCAACAATGCCACAACCTTTATAATGATATGAAACATCCGGATCAACATCCGTACTGTCAGGGTCGGCTCATGTCACTGTATATTAGTTTTTAGTTAGAGCCAGGAATGGGATTTTGGCGTAAAAGTCTGATAATCTGGTTTATTTTTAACTGAAATCAAGGATGGGTCACTAGATAGTCATCTTACCTTGAATAAAGACCTTTGAAATTCTATCACACTCACAGCAGTAAGAAAATGGCAGAATACCCGATTGGGACAAAAATTATATATATATATATATATATATATATATATATATATATATATATATATATATATATATATATATATATATATATATATATATATATATTCAAAATTTCAAAAGGGTCCTGACTTTCCTTGAAAGGGAAATAAAACAAAAGTCTAACTGTTTGCTTACTCAAAGTGTGTTTAATACCCAATAAACGAGCCCAAGAATAAAACGATGGTCAAACTTCAAGCGACAAGTAATAGTACGTTTGTGTGTGTGTACGCCTCTTTTCGGCGGGAGGGGGTCCGAAAAACCTCACCAAACCGGCCCTTGATATATATATATATATATATATATATATATATATATATATATATATATATATATATATATATATGTGTGTGTGTGTGTGTGTGTGTGTGTGTGTGTGTGTGAGGGGTGGGTGTGTGTGAGAGAAAGAATACTCTGTCCCCCTCTGATATTCTTACCTTTTTTTAACTACATTGATATCGAGTCTCAGGCTCGGCTAACGTGGGCATGTGAGAAAGCCTGCCAGTAGCTTCTCGTGGGTCGGTGGTTCTTCCCGGGGTTTTCCAGGGTTCTTCCTCCACCAATTATACTGGTCGCCATGTATAGCCTATCTTGTGCTGAAAAAAGGGGTTAAACCCTACAACAACAACAACAACAACAACTACATTGATAGAATTTCAACAGTCTGTACCTCGAATAACGTCGTACGCTAGGTTCATGTGTACTATACTCATTTATTACCATCCCATTATTTTGCAAGGTAATTCAAAGAACATATTACATAAAACAATGGGTTTCATATAAGTGGAGTATCAGTAATTGACCAAAAATTACAAGCAGGCCTAATACTCTCCAACGTAACATACCTGGTTGTTTATGTCCCTTTCTGTGTTGAGCTTCCCGAGACGTCTTCAGTATCTCATCAAATCCTTCCAGAGTTATCCTTATGGCCAAAATTCTTTCTTGTCCAGACTTGGTCGCCCACCCTGACCTATACATCATCCATAGAAAATTTGTTTTGATCCATGACATACGATCGAAGTTATAATACGACCCACCGAACTTTCCGTTTTCCGCTACAAAAGTCGCTATTTCTGTACGGAAAGCTTGATATACAACTATCGTTTCTGTGTCGAACTGAGCGAGAATATGCCTTCCTGTTTTGGGCCATTCATTCTGTACCTGATCGACATATCTTTCAGTTTCAAGTGAAATTTTCTTCTTTGTAGCCATAGCGTTTGGGTGTTGTACGAAAATACTTCAAACTTCTCGTGTCTTTATAAACATCGTACGCACGTTTTATTTTTAGAAACACATACACGCTATTGTGCAATACGCAAACATACGGAACTTCGTCGTGGTACGAGGTTCAATTGTCTCCCCTATTTATAACTTGTGCTTTATTGCATATTTCATTCCGTACAGTAAGCTCAACATTTCTGTGATTACAAACGCATACTTTTATGTCACCTAACTACACTAGGTGGATGAAAATTTTAAATATTCAGTGTATAAAAATATGGAAAGCAAAATTAATTTTAAAAAACCCAACTCTTCTGGTTGAACAATTTTTTAAAAAGCTAAAACATACAGAAAAAAACCCACACATGAACAAACACACACATAAACCACCGCACCCCACCCCCAAAAAATTATGTAGCCGACAAATCAAAGGATAAAAGAAATCATTCTAAATATATGATTGGTATTTATAGCTTATATTCAGTATTGGAAACGTTTGGCTACTGTTCACTGAATATAACATTTCTACGGATCAAACCTTTTAACTTATATTGAATGTAGCGACTAAGATTTCTTGGTTATATTTAGATAGCGTCTTTCAATATTTAAGTTTGTGTGTGTGTGTGCTTTATAGCATTCCTATACTTCAAAGATACTCGTTAGGGATATCTGGCTCTACGTCTCTGTGATTTTCATAGCAAAGTTGACCTTGGAACATTTTCTTCAGTTCGTACTTGACAATGGCAAACCGAAACAGATACGTTACAGCAAGAGCTTTCATTAAGTACTTTGGTGTATCTTCAGGCTTCCTTTGACACGTATTGTGGTGTTTTTGCAGCTGTGTTGAGTTGTTGTTGTTTACACAATAATATTTCTATGTCATAGGAGTTCTGAAGACTAACACAACACATCATAAAAGCTCTTTGTTTCACTGTGTTGTGAGCTTTTATTTATAGTTACATTTAACCTGTACACTATCCACAATTTGAGGTCCCGGGTGGACATGTGATCTAAGGTTCTCGCATTTAAAGATCACTCGCATCTGACCTCCGTCAGACTGGGTTCAAGTCTAGACTCGGTCAACTTGGGTGTCTGAGAAAGCTTTCCACTAGTTCCACGTAGGTTGGTGATTCTTTCCGGGTTCGTCCTCCACCAAATATACCGGCCGCCATGAACAGCTTATCATGTGCTGAAAAATACTTTAAACCCCCCCCCAAAAAATAAGCGATTCTAGATTTGTTATTAAGATGTGCCTTATATAAAAAAATACAAACTGTGTATTATGAAGAAAAAAAAAGCTATTCTCTCGTTCGATTAGAACAAGGAGTTGTTTTTTAGTTAAGACTAAAAGCATGTATGAAAAACGTGGTAGTAAATGTACTACACATCCTGTACCAAATGTACTAAACTCTTTTGAGGCTCATACGTTCTCATTTATCAACTTATCACTTTTAAAAGTATATCTTGCAGAAAACTAAGTTTTATATTGGTTATTAAATTGCCGCGAAAGAACGTTTTGTTTATGCCAATCAGATGGTCTCGGTCGGCTGCGATAGTAAATTATACATAAGAAAAAAAAAATAGAAAAAGAGTAAAAGACACATGTTAACAGTTTTCTTCGTTGAAACTATCCGGCTGGATCATCATGTTTTGTCATTATTATTATTAGTAGTAGTAATAGTAGTAGTAGCAGTAGTATTAGTAGTATTTCTATATTTTTATAACAAGTAAAAAGCAGCTACAGCTCTAAAATAATTCTTTAAATAATTTATCTTTCAGTCATCAAATGTTGCATAATAAATATAAAATGGACTGCTGACGAATCTTATTAACCAGCTTGATGTGAAACTTTGCCAAATCACATTTTGACTTAAATTGTTGGAGTTGGTCAAGCGATCGGACAGCTATCGGTCCAGCCGGTCATCTATGAGATTTTTTTTCTTTGTAACATGTACCATTTCAAATAGTTATAACTTCATCTCTTGTTCAGTGTATGTCATGGGGGTAATCCGAGTTTGCCCTAACCTTCCCCATTCCATTTTAGATACTTTGACATGTATGCCGGGGTGCTTTATGCCTCCACTTTTTCGTAAACTTCAGATGTATGTGCGCTTTTGGGGGTGGGTGGGTGGCTCTTCACAAATAGCAGTTTCCAGGTCTAAAATTAGACGACTAATTCGAGATACATTATGATATAAATCTGTCTCCTTTCTTATAAATTTGAGGCTTTTCTTGATTTAATGGCAATCCATCCACCTCCGTAATAAAACACCTTCTTGCATATATTATCACCAAGAGTCCTTCAAAGTGACTGAAGCTCAAATGACCGAAAAGAAAATCCAGCAATAAAACAATTTTTTTTTTAACTGCTGAGTATTCAAACCATCTCTGATATTCTTGAGCGATACGACTTTTTAATTTCCCATTACGACAAATACATTGGATGTAAGGTAGGCACCATTTTCCTTAGGACAAATTAGACACCCATTAGAAGACTTTTGGTGAAAACCACATGGTGATATGACCAGCGATTCAGGAAAATTAATGACACGATTTTCAATATGTTAATGGGGAAACAATATCAGATCGGCACCCCTTTCATTCAGGGCCAACTAGATATCATAACCATCTAATGAAAACTCCACGCCGATATGACTTTCCATTTATTAGGAAAAGCAATCACAAGATTTTCAAAATGGCTGCCATGGTAGCTAAACTGGTTGCCAGAGAGACACTGTTTCACTCAGGATAAACTAGATTTCAAAAAAAGTCTTCTGGTGAAAACTTAATGTTGACGTGATTTTCAATCTAGAAGGATTAGCGATAGGATTTGAAAGATTGTCACTGTGGCGGCCATACTGGATATCAGATCGGCACAATTTTTATTTGAGGCCAACCAGACACCATAAGAAGTCTTTAGGTGAAAAGTCCACCTTGATTCGTGTGGAAATGTGGAGTAGCGATAACAATATTCTTTTTTTTTTTTTCCTTTCTTTGCTAAATCGGACCAACTAGATATTATAGTCAGTCTTTTGATGAAAACTCCGTGCAGATATGACTCTCCGTTCAGGAGGAGTAACGATAAAAAGAATTTCAAGCTCTCTGCCTTGGCAGCCATGTTGGACGTCAGACCGGCTCCATTTTCACTTTGGCCAAATTGGTCATCATATAATGTTTGTTTTTTTAATTGAAAAACCCATGTCGATATGACCATCCTATCAGGAGGATTAGTGATAACAAGTTTTTGAAAATGGCTGCTGTGACGGCCATATTGGATACTGAAGCGGAACAATTTCATTTAAGACTAACTAGACCAGGGGTCTCAAACTCAAACCACCCTGAGGGCCGCACGAGGGCATTTTCGATGGCCCAAGGGCCACACCACCTTTGTTATCTCTCATAACACCTTTTGATACCAATCATTTTGCGGGCCACAGTATACGGCTTGGCGGGCCGCGTGTTTGAAACCCCTGAACTAGACATTGGGATGAATGCTCGTGTGAAGTTTCATGGCAATCCTCAAAGTAGTTTAGGGGGTGGGGTAGCGATAACAAATAACTTGTGCCAACGGACGGACGTCAGACTACAGACAATTCCAAAAGTTCTCGTAGTCTATGACAAGTAGAGCTAACGAGCAATCCATTTTGAAATCGTTCGTTTCATTAGGAACGATTTTATCAAAGGAGTTCCATTCACGTATATTCACTTGCTTCTGAACTATACACAAAGTGCTGTTCTTTCTAAGTACATTTAATCTAGGAGTACAAATAAACATTTTGTTTAAAATAAAATAAATTGCAAAAATTGTATATTTGGTCCGTACAAATTTACACCTCATTTACAATTTTGCAAGGTTTAGCTTAAGCACATCTGACAAATCCCCTAACCCACCTATCCACCAACGGTTCTCAGTATTTATCCCCCCCCCCCCAATTATAATAGACCGCAAACAACAATACCTCAGGTAACTTGTGAACCATCATGTAACGACATCCGTTGTGCTGTGCTTGTACCTTACCCCAATGGCCTGAAAATCTGGAAATACAGCGAACAGTGATTTACAGCAAACATGCTATCTCTGACGATAACAATATCTGTTGTGCTGTGCTTGTCTCACTGCCATGATACATGCTTCTCCAGAGGTTAAACATCAAGATAGTTTCCACTAACAATTATAAATTTAATCTGTAATATATGCATTTTCTTTTCATCCAGTTTGCATGAAATGTATACTATAAAATCGACTGTCTTTTTAATAAAATAGTACCAAATTCAAAACAATGCATTGTATTAAAAAAAAAAAAAGAAAAAAAAAAGCTATTCTAATGAGTAGGCATTGCTCTATTTGTTCTGGTGATTCGTACATTACCCTAAGTGACTGAAAATCTGGAGGTACAGCGAACGGTGATTTACAGCAAACATGCAATGTCTGATGCAATTATTATATCACAACACCGGCGGCGTATAAAAATGATATTGTCTGTATGGAAATGTGCAGGTAACTGACTCCTTATACAAAAACGACACTTTTTAAACTCGTATTTCTGCAGATTTAGGAAAGTGAAACTGATAATCATAAGAAAACAAAATCTTATCCCTCTCATATTAATCATTCAGTATGAAAAACGGAAATCAGAGTCGTCAGAAAGACCGGCAAAAAATCTGTTAGTTGTTGAGTGAACGGAATATACTATTCCTACACTGACCAAACACAACAGATTTCGGTCAGCAGCCAGCGTCTCGGTATTTTGAGTACATGTCACGTTGCTTGTTCGCAAGAAATCGCCTTTCCCCACATTTCCACCTATAAATATGCTTCAATGAAGAAGCTTATGCTCTTGCAAGAAATGCAATGAAAAAAAAAAACAAAAAAAAAGAATGGGATGTAGCAGAGATAAAACCATTTTCTTTCTTAAATGAGTGATTTTGATTGATACTTTTGAATTTATCAATGCAAAAAGAATTACTGCGAGTCACTTTTAAGGCCGATTTAGACATATTTAGAAATTGTTTAGAGATAATGTCAGTGTAGCCGTTTCGCGAATACTTTGAGTGTAGAGTGATGATATCTCCTTTTCGCTGTCAATTTTGACAAATGTGGTGACTCGTGTTATTTATGCACTCATTTGGTCGCTCCCATACATATCTGAAAATAATACAAGTCATGAAGGTTTATAGATTCTATTCTTGCTCAAGATTTTCGCATTCAGCGACTTTCATTTTAAATTGAGATGTAAACCATATATTTTCTTTTGCTCCAAACCCTATTTTTATATTTGTAATAAAAAAACAAACACAAAAAGATGTCAATCAACTGTATTTCAGATTGATCAACACTTTCATTCCTTCTTTCTGATGAATATTTCATTTAAAGAATGATCGTTCAAATGTTATAGCGTCACAAAGATGCTTTATCTATTGCGGTGTTTTTTAGGTTTGGTTCTATCATCATATTTTGCGGAAGATCCATCTACAAGAAACACACACAATGCATTGTGAGCATTGTGTGTGTGCTTGAAAATGAGGCCAATAATTTTGCATTCATGAGTATGTTCCAACAACATAGGGAGTTTATCAGGCTACAAGTGTATGTCATCACTAGCGTCATCATAAAATCGTGCTGTTTTGCCACAAGTAGTTAGTCATGATGTTTTGCCCGCAGGTGTCAGTAAACGAAAATGTGTCTGAGATCGACTTGTGTCAATAAAATGTCGCATTACAGGCATTCCAATACATTTCTGACCAACCCTATCAACCAGTTTGGACTAACAGCTGCCTCGCTTGGCGCTCAGCATTAAGAGGTTAGTGTTAGGACTGGTCGGCCTGGTGTCAGGATAATGTGACTGGGTGGGACATCATGCCACATGTCTGCGGCATGATGCCCCAGTGCTAGACATCACTATAAACTGCCACACTGCAGACATCGTAGCGATATGACTGAAAAATTGTTAAAGCTATGTTTAAAATCATAATCACATCACATCACATCACATCAACCAGTTTGGTGTGAATGTTTACTTGATAGCATCTGCTTGGGATGGAAAGGCAGTCTGACAGGAGCCAGTCGGTCACTTATCTTCATTTCACTTCGTAACATACACGATTCCAGAACTTTATTACTTAAACATTTCACGTTTAATCTTCATGACAATGCCACCACCTATTTAAAATGTATCGTTGGCTTATTACAATTCTTTTAACGAGTTTAAAAAAATAACAATAACAAAACTCATTGCTTTTCAAGAACTAGTTCTGCTAGTAATTATGAGGAACATTATCTGGCTACCTGCAAAATACTGCCGGGCGATCTTATCGGGGCTGTTGTAAATCAGCACTGTTGCCCGTCCTTACGATGACGCAGCTTAAGCATTATCGTAGTATAAACTTTAGGTACATAGTAAAATTACAACAAATCCCTGCTTAAAAACTGCAACGATGCAAGACTTTCCATAAATATAAACACGAATCTTAACGTTCATTAGGACACCACTGGCTCCGTCGCATAAGGTAGAATTATTGTTCGCCATTTACAGGAAATTAGAAGAAATGTGTCACACACATGCTTAAGTTAGTCTTCTTCTAAATAAATGACACAATATTTTTTTTCTTTTACTTTTCTAATTAATATAAAACCACCAGCAATGGACTATGTTAGCACAGTTAAATTTTATTTAAGCCATAATGATACAGTTACGCAATAAATATCAGCAAGTGCATATTATCTAATTACTTTTTACACACTGGATCCATTGTTACTTCTTAATGTTTGTTAACCTAAAACATGAAATTTATTTTATTAAGTTAAAGGCCCATCACTCACAATGCTCCTCTGCTAGAGTGCACATTCTAATCCAAATTTGTTGCTATTATAAAAATTTATCAGTATTTCACGAGCAGATTGTCCAAAATTTAACAATACTCAATCCTTCAAACTTTTCTACATAAACCTTTTCATGATCAGCTATCAAAAACGCTTAGAGTATGCACTCTAGTTTAAGACTTTTATGAATCGGGACCAGGAATAAAATGCATTACTGAGTATTATTTATCTCATTCAAGGTACAAAAATACTGTATCAAAATACTGCTATACTACTCAAAAAAGGAATACATGTACTAGAATCCTCGCATACTCAAGTTATTATACAAATTGGAAAGCTTATTTGCAAAATAAATGCGTTCATAAAAAAAAAAAAAAAAAATCGTTGCTATGTAAGTTTTGAGTCAGATGATAGATACAGAGCGAACTACACCTATTGTTTGCACTGAGTGTAGCTTCTGTGCAGTTTAAGAAAGAAAATGTAAATGTTCAACGGTTACCACGAGGGATTTAATAAATAAATAACGCAAAAAACCGCATTATTGTTGTGTGATTAGTCACACGAGTTCTGCGTTTACAGAACGCCGAAAACCACTTTCTTAAAGGCTGTGCTGTTGTTGTTTAGACATGTTATTTATTTATTTTTTTTAACTCCAAACGTTATGCTCTGTACATGTCTCGACATGTCATAAGGTTTAATAACAGAAACAATATTACTTTTTGACCAAATAAACAAAGTATACCACAACCTGTCAAATGAAAGAGCGTTATGACTGAACTTGCCTCATTTCTTTCAAGCAATGTGATTTAAATACCTTGTGATGTTGTGTTTCGCAATCTTTGACGTCTTATAATCTTCTTGCTCTTCTTTACACCGTCCTCTCTGGCATTTTAAAATTCCTGTTAACGTTTTCCAAGTTGTCTGCCAACTCTTAAATCTTCGGTATTTTGTCATTTGTGATCTTCCCTTTTCAGGTTCTTTGCCAAATTTGTTTTCATCTTTCTTTCCTATGGTTCACCTTCCATTTATTTGCAAGGAAATTTGGAAAGTTAATTTAATATCGAGCTAATTAGGGGCAATGAGTGATTGCAGATCATATTTCAATGTTAAGTTGATTAGTGAAATAAATATAATATGAACAAATAAAGTTAATGGATTTGTTGACATGTCCTGAGGACATATAATAGGTTCTTACTACAAACCTTGTGAAAGGTAAAAAAAGGCTATAAAAAAGAAATAGTACACAAAAAGAAAGGTTTAAAATAGACGAAAACAGAGATCACTTTTAGGAATACAATAACGATTACGTAAAACAAATAATATCACAAAGAAAAGCTGTCACAAAATATTAAATGATAATAAACATTACAAGCACTAAAACAAACAAGATTCCCTCGAAGGGACTGACGCTGTACTATCCAAAATTAATTTCTGAGAATTCGAGATAAGAGCATTTCTTCTATGTAACTGCCGAGTGTTGAAACCATCTCTGATATTCTTGAACGATATGATTTTTAAATTTGTTGAAGCAGCGGCTATAGTGAATGTAAGATCGGTATCATTTTCGTTTAGTACAAAAAAGACATAATTAGAAGGCCCTTTGGTGAAAATCACTTTCTAACATGACCATCAATTCAGGATGAGTAGAGATAAGATTTTCAAGATGATCTGGACGTCAGATCAGTGCCATTTTAATTTATGACAAACTAGACATCAAAAGAAGTCTTGTGGTGAAAACCAGATGCTAACTTGACAATTCAGGAGTAGAAATAACAAGATCTGCCAGATGGCCATTGTGGTTGTTATACTTGATATCTGAGCGGAACCAAATTTTATTTACGATCTTGCAGATATTTTAAGAAGTCTTCTTATGAAGACCCCATGTTTATATGATTTTCTGTTTAGAAGTAGCAAATAGCAATATGTTAAGATGGTTGCAGTAGCAGCCATATCAGACAACAGATCTTCATTTATTTTATTTTTTCGCTTTAGAACCAACCTTAGAATAAATGTATGTCTGAGGTGAACCTTTGATATTTACTACCAACCAGACACCATAAGAAGTCTTCTGGAAAACATTCCATGTCGACATTTATTTAAATTCAGGAGAAATAATGATAACAAAATGACTGCAGTGACAGCCATATTGGAGATCAGATCAACACCGTTGTCATTCATGGCCAACGAGGCTTTGGGATCGCTGTGTGTCCAAGTGGCACCGTTTTTACTTACGATCAATTAGACGGCATAAGACGTCTTTTGGCGAAAACTCCATTGCAACATGTTTTTCTGTTCTGGAGATGTTGCTATAAAAACGATTTTTAAGATGGCTGCCATGGCGGTCATACTGGATATCCGAGTGAAGCTATTATCATTTATGACCAACTAGACACCATAAATCTTTACTTTAAACTCTGCGTTGATATTACCATCCCAACAGGAGAAATAGCAATGCCAAGATTTTCAGCAGTAACATTTCCATGAGTGCCAACTAGTCCTTGGGATGAACGTGTGACTAAAGTTTCATCGCAATCCTCTAATTAGTTTAGGAGTAGAGACAACAAACTTGTGCTAACGGACTGACGGGCGGACGGACAACATATAACGGACATGTCATTCAATAAGCTCTTCTGGTAAAAGACCTATAGAGCTAAAATCAAATCGGATACGAGATTAAAAATAAGCGGTGTTCCATCTATTGACTGAAACTGTAGATGCCTAAATTTTACCAAAAGTGTAAGTGTAAATAACCTAGCTTCATACTGACTATTGATTCAATGTTCATCATTTGATCTGCCTGATCATGAACAACACTGAACATAATTCATTGGTCACACACACACCATATAAGATTACAATACACATCAAACAAAAGAACTGTCTACAGCATATTATACACCTGCCTTGTGTACAATATTTATATATGCAGGTGCTAGTAGGGAATGGCTGGCTCTGGAAATTACTGACCATCGGGTCCCAGTGATTTTGGTCAAGGTAGGCGGTCTTGAAATAAACTCTGTGCAGAAACAATTATATTCTTATAAGACTTACAATGACCGTGACTTTCGAAATTTCGACACCAAAATCAATAGATTTCTTTATTACTCAAGGTCATACCATCCAAAAACTGGATAAATAAACTTGTTATAGTTCTCATCATTATTATTGCCACAATGACCTTGACCGTTATGGCCAAATCAATGTTTCTTCCAAACTTAAAGCACAAGCCTTCCACAAACCTTGGCCAAGGTACTAAAACATCATTATGTATAAAAAAAAAAAACCAAAAAAAAAAAAAAAAAAAAAACACCAAAATATAGAACAACAAAAACGAAACAAAAAACCAAACAAATAATCCCAACAAAACATACATTTAATTTGATTTGAACCTTTGACTTTCTGACCTCAAAATCAAGACTTCTTTCTTACCCAGAAGAGTAAGTCACCCACAAACTTTGGTGAAGATATATGATTCACTCGATTTCTGTAAATTCTTTTTCTATCCAACAATAGTACCATTTTTGTAACTCTGTCACTCGGCTATATAAAGATACCGTCACTATACTGCTGAAATGCATGTTTTAATTTCTGTCGTGAACTCATTATCCTAAAATTAATAGCTCCACTGGCTTTTAAACTGTGTACTGACAATATATGTTCCATTTTGGGCTTGCGTTCCTAATCTGCGGATTACATAAGACCTTACACTTTGATTCAGTGAAGCAAGCCCTTGCTCTGTTTTTTGATTTACATTTAATTAGATCCAGCATGGAAATACACCTGTATGATAAATAATATATTTCATCAGCTGACACTGTTCTCTTCAGTGTTATCATATATTACCTCCCTAGGACAATGTCTACATTGTAGCAGCCCTTCATATTTTTCATTCGAACCATTTTATTCTATACCAGTTATGTTTAGGGGTTAATTTCCTCTCCCCCCCCCCCGCCCGCCCCGATTTTGGCATCAATAAAATTCATATGATGTGCATGTCCTAAGTTTCTAGTGCTCTGCATTTCTTCCAAGTCTGTCGCAAGTTTTCACTCTTCTTAATATTACTAGTACGTAAACTTCTTTAGTCATGTCTGATAGAGGTGTCTATTACGATGGAGAGGTGTAATTCTGTCACAAAACTTATTTCCGAGCTTTTTCAGCTTTTCCCAACTCTTACATGATTCATCATAACCTTTCCATCAGGTGAGTACATATATTTTACTGATCATCGGCATAAAATGTTGTCAACTTTACACGTCATATTGTCATACAAAAATAATTCTTCCTCGAAAATATACTCTATATACACTCTTTGGTGATGTTTTCAGTGTTTAAACAATTATTTTTTTTTTCTCTTCCCTTGCTTTGACTGAAGTCCCGTCTATTGCTGTGCGAGTGTTACTGTAACCCTCATTCTTTACAACCGTCAATCAATTTTATAATTTCATTTTAAACAAAAAGATACACATTACAGGCTTTAAGGCCGACTCCTTCCACTACAGATACTTGTTTATTTAAACAAGTTGAAAATTACTGTTTTCCTTTCTTGCAGCAAATCATTAACTTTCCCATTGTGAAACTCTTCATCCATCAAGCTCTTTTCAAGCTTTTGCGCTCTGAAAATTTCACTGAAAGATTATTGTATTTCATCTCCTGTTTTCACTTGTTCTGTCCAAACATATATGGAGACAATATACATCACTGTCAAGATATACTTGCATCCACTGACATAGTTTCATATGCTTGCATGTCAACAGTGTCTGCCTGTCAGTATTCAACAGCACTGGCTCCATAGTTCATTCCTTGTTCATTATATCCACTGTTACAGTAATAACCGATTAATCTCTTTTCTTTACTTAATATTTGCATCATCTATGGTTCTTTCTATTTTGTTGTCTCCCCAATTGTTTACTAGTTTTGATATGCTGCATTTCTATCAATTTACAAATGACTATATCTATTAATCTGTGATGATTATTACTATAACCATCAATTAGCTTTGGTACAATGTTAACACATTTCCTGGTTTTATTCGAGTGACATATTTCCACATTCCAGGCGTTAAGGTTCTGTTAAATCTTTCCACTACAGATATTTTTATCTGAAATAAAGTTCAAAAATATCCAGTATTTTTCTTTCCAAGTTAATCTTTGACTTCCTTTTTTAAAACTCATTTCCTTCATTACAATGCATCTTCTGAGGCTTTTGCTCCTTGAAGATTTCTTTGAAAGCTTATTGTATGTTTTCATTCAAACAAATTTTAAGCAAATATATATCACAATTAGGCTGTATTTGTATCCATTCTTATATTTTCATATGTTGCATACAACCAATGTCTGCCTGCCACTGGTCAGTCACATGACTGACACTTTGTTGGGAAATCTTTTTCTTGCTTCCTTGTGCAATTTGTAGGCAGACTGTTCAGTTTACCATTCCACACCAAATACATCATTTCTTCCTTCTATGTACGGCAGTGTTGTGGCCATCTTTCCTCTGCTGCTTAATCCAACGTTATCATCAACTGAAGTAATGACACATTTTCTACAACATTGCTGGGTATCTTTTCTGATGTTTGATATGAGCAAACCAAGACACTTTTACTCTCCTGTATGTTATTTTGTAACACAGCTAGCTTTTAACACACTTTGATCCCATCCAGACTTGTAAACAAATAAACATCATCTCCAATACCATGACTGAGTGTGTGTGTGTGTGTGTGTGTGTGTGTGTGTGATTTAGATTTTTAACGTAGCTTTAACAATTTTTCAGTCATATCGCTACGATGTCTGCAGTGTGACAGTTTATTGTGATGTCTAGCACTGGGGCATCATGCCGCAGACATGTGGCATGATGTCCCACCTAGTCACATTATCCTGACACCAGGCCGACCAGTTCTAACACTAACCTCTTAATGCTGAGCGCCAAGCGAGGCAGCTGTTAGTACCATTTTTGTAAGTCTTTGGTATGACTCGGCCGGGGTTCGAACCCGCGACCTCCCGCATCTAACCACTAGGCCACCGGAGCGGTCAAATACCATGACTGATGCTTTTTGTTAAACTCATGAAATATTTCTATCAACACTCTATAACCAGTCAAATTTATGACAATGAAGGTTTATGTCATTAATTATGGCCTGTGAATAGTTTTAAATTATTGTGTGTTCACTTTGCTTACACCCCAATCCATGCTCAGCAGCTGTACTAGATATATGTTGAGTCTGAATTAGAATTTCTCAGTGATTTCCCCCACCCCCAATTTACTGTGTGCAAGAGCATGAGGAAAGCCCATGCCAATGAAGATTACATTAAAGATCACATTTAAAATTGTACATTCTACCCTTCTACACACTCATAAATCTCTATACAATGAAGCAAATATCTTGGCAAGCATTAAAGTCAATCTGCACCTTTAAATACTTAGCAAAGTAAATTGTGCTTGTCATCTGTGCTGATAGCTACATAAAGTGTATCCTTTCAAGCTATTACATACATCACTTAACATCATTTAATAATAAAGTAATCAAATTCTACTGTCAATTAACTAAAGTAAAATAACTGAAACTAGTTATAGGTGATCAAATAAAAACTGTGGCACCAGTCACATTCACAAGATAATGTCATAAAGTGCATCCAGCAAGTTACAAAGGACAATAACTCTTAAAATATGCTCATCTTGATCATAATATTTATTAAGTTCATGGCAGTCATAGAATTAGCTGCATTCATAATGGACAGAAGGATGAATGGATGAACAGACACAAAGAATCCTATATACACAACCTCTAAAAAGGCTGGGGTATAAAATATTGTATGGCTCCAGATCCAATTAGTTTTGATTTTGCCTGATAATGACAATTTTGGGGGAAGGGAATACCTTTAAGGAACACCTGCAACTCTGCAAGAAAATGAATATAAAATTATGTGAATTTAAACCCAATGTATGGTGTTATTTGATAACACTGCACACTGAAAACAAAGCATTTAGAAATTTTATGTGCTTTGTTTTCAATGTACAGGTTATCAAAAAGCATAATGCTGATTGCTTTAACATTTTAATTTAGTCTAATTTATGTAAGATCAGATGGTAGGAAATAACTCCAGAAATATTGCTATCCATTAACCTTTTCTTATTTTTGCAAATACAGCTCTATATAATCCTTATATTGTTTTCTTTTCTTCTTGATGTCATTAGAAAATTTACTATAACAGAACTCTAGATAAGAATTTAATAAATTGGTTATTGTACTCCCTTTGTTTTGAACTGCATTTGTTAAAATTCAATAGGATATTCTGTAAACAGTGCAAAACACAAAACTTATGATTTCAGACCAAATTTTTAGTCATCTAACATTAATCAAACCTTGTAGAATGCATCAAACAGCTTAGAGATCAATAATAAATCTGTGTACATTCAATTAAATGGCTCTATCTGAGTATTCATTCTCAAAGATATCATGTTACTATCATTTCAAATGTCCAGAATTTGTCCTCATAGCAAAGTGTATATCAGGCATAGGCAACCTTCCTGCAGGGCATGGATCAAATAAGTGATTTTTAAAGCCACACCCAATGATGTAAATTAACAAATAAAACCAGGTCACTGGCCAGGTCTGGTCCATGGGCCACACTTTACCCACCCCTGGTATATGCTAATCAAATATAACATTATAAAACATGGACTGAGTTTATGGATTTGGCAATATGCTGACAACTTTGGAATAAACTGTTAAAACTAAATTGTTTTGCATACTTGGAATGAATTTAAAAACCTCGTTAGGAATATTCGATTTCTTTGACAAAATATGCAAACATACTTTTTATCTAGAACTCTGTATAGATACCTGAAATATTATTTGAGAAATTACCATCAGTGGAACAATATCCAAGAAAGATAATTGATATCAGGTCTAATCATTTACCTAAATCTGGGCTGCTTCATGCAACATGAAATAACTGATGCAAAAGGTCAGTGGATCTAGACCTTATTACTAATTTTGGCATGACCATTAAGTTGCTACTATTATTAGTAATATCTACTACATTTGGTAAAAGAGAATGGATGGAGGATATGTGATAGGTATGAGGGATTGGAATCCATCTAATCCAAAAATGAATTTCCCCCCAAGTTTTCATACCTTCTAGTTTGCATATATATCCCAAACTTATAAGAGCAAAGATCAAAACTTAATGGGTTGCCAAATCAGGATGAACTCTATTCATGATTTCAAAGAAACAGTGAACAGTATGATCTCCTGTAGTGTTGTACACCCAGATCTCATATGTGGCTCCATGAAATCTTTGCAAAACAGTGAACAGCCTGACATCCTGTAGTCCTGCACAACCAGATCTCTTATGTGGCTCAATGAGATTTCAACAAACCAAGGTCTGGTTAAAAAAAAACTTAACTTTCTGCTAAATGACAGAATGAGGCTGTTCAAAAATTTTTAAAAGTGATTAAATTCCCTGAGAAGATGAAATGATGTAATAACTCAATGTAATGATGTGATTATTTTGTTTTATAAATATGGAGTTTTATAGTCTCATTTAGAAACACTTCCTGCATCAGTGTCCATTTCCAAAATTCTGGCTTTAATGATCACACCAAGTATGCATCGGTGAATTCTGAGACAGATAGAAATGTTTTTGCAGTTTCATTTCTACAAAGTTTGAAAGAAACAGCTTCTATTGGTAACAGAGACCAATGAAGCATTTACCAGACCATGGTATAACTGAGATCCCTGTAGATCTCATAGAGTCATGCAGAAGTTTGGCTGAACAGGTCTAGATCAGATGGTAAGTAAATAAAGGCAGTTCTGGGTTTGTACTCTCTGCAGTAAGATATTATTACAGATGGCTAAATATTTGTACAACCTTTAATTAAGGCTTAGGAACTGACATATACTATCTTTATAAGTAAACACATGCAGCATTCATATATCAAATGTTCCTCCTTCTAATCACAGAATACAATCCTTTGACATGAAATGCATATACAAATTAAAATCTAATACAAATTGTGTTCAACACAAGTTTTACAAATGAATGTATATAAAATATTTTAAAAATTGTTTAAGCAAATATTTTAGAGTATGTTTTACATCTCGGGTTGCAGATTAATATTATTCATGATTAACAATCTTTCACTCCCTTCTGTTCCATAGAAGAACATGCATGTACGTTCTGAAGACTAAAGTAATGTTTTTTGTTCATCTAAAGATAAAATCTGAATATGAAGCTTTAACAACACTTTTTTCATCAGGAAATGTCATCTCTGACAGAATATGCCTGAAAGTTCATGTGTTTTGCAAATACACGTCTGTTACCCCTTCTACATATGCATAAATATCTGCTAACTCGTCTCCACATTTATACAGAAACATCACACCTCTTGTCCATGTATTTTTACATACAGACATGTTACCTCATCCGTGTATTTTATTACTGCTGGGGTAAAGGGGTGTCCCAACCTGGCAAGATCAAATTTGTATCGTAAAACCCAGCTGGGCCAGGTATGTCCGGGTAGTGCAAAACCCAGCCGGGTGCGGGTGTTCGGACAGGGTAGGTACCTGTCCATCCCAAGTAATGAATGAATCAAACCCTATTCTATCAGACTTAATATCATAAGATGTTTTAGATGTAATGCAAAATCACAATTCTAGTAGCCTGAGATTAATTATGTATATTTACAGTAATTTCCAGAAGAATTCAGTAAGATATCTTTATGATATTTACTACAGTATATCTCTATCTGCTACGACATCTCTATCTACTATCATATCTCTCCATGATATCTCTACCTTAGAACAGCTCAACTGACAGTATCTGAGAAACTGGAATCTGTCTTCAACAATCTAATTCTAGTTGCTAAGATACTGGCAGAGACGAAAAGGCCAATCAGACAGACACCACTTATAACACCTTTGATATTACACATTTTGATAAATGCTACATTATCACGAAGAATAGGTTTGATGTTCTGTTAGAACAATGTAATAAAATGTACCGATATAAACCATGCATATGATTCCTTTTATATTTCTTCAAGTACTAGCAAATATCCTGTAGCAATATTGTCAGTAGAAACCATTATTATAGTTCTTCATGATAATGATTATGATGATGCTGATGTGAATTCTATTTTGTAATGAACATTTATTTTAAAACTACCATGAGGTGACTTGTACAATAGAAGCTAACTTAGTTAAATAAGATTTAAGTAATATTGTCCATGATGTTCATACTGACGCTTGTGTTTACAATGATATTCATACTGACACCTGTTTGCCATAATGTTCATACTGACACCTGTGTTTACAGTCACATTCATACTGACACCTGTGTTTACAATGATATTCATACTGACAACTGTTTGCCATAATGTTCATACTGACACCCGTGTTTACAATATTCATACTGACACCTGTGTTTACAATGATATTCACACTGACACCTGTGTTTACAATGCCATTTATACTGACACCTGTGTTCACAATGATATTCATACTGGCATCTGTGTTTGCCATGATATTCTAATAAAAATATGACAATCTAGATGGCATGGATAATTTAAGCTGTAATGATAAAATCTGTATATTTAAATACCAATAATGAAAGGTGTAAAAGTCAAAATTAGGATTGATACTTTGTGTAGTACTGTTAACTCAGATCAAGTTAATATGGATAATAACAGTACTGTTACAACAGACCTAACATGAAGCAATCAGTGTCATTGATAGCAATATGGATGATAACAGTACTGTTACAATTGACCCAATATGAAGCCATCAGTGTCATTGATAGCAATATGGATGATAACAGTACTGTTAAAACAGACCTAACATGAAGCCATCAGTGTCATTGATAGCAATATGGATGATAACAGTACTGTTAGAACTGACCCAATATGAAGCCATCAGTGTCATTGAGAGCAATATGGATAATAACAGTACTGTTACAACAGACCTAACATGAAGCCATCAGTGTCATTGATAGCAATATGGATCATAACCGTACTGTTACAACAGACCTAACATGAAGCCATCAGTGTCATTGATAGCAATATGGATCATAACAGTACTGTTACAACAGACCTAACATGAAGCCATCAGTGTCATTGATAGCAATATGGATCATAACAGTACTGTTACAACAGACCTAACATGAAGCCATCAGTGTCATTGATAGCAATATGGATCATAACAGTACTGTTACAACAGACCTAACATGAAGCCATCAGTGTCATTGATAGCAATATGGATCATAACAGTACTGTTACAACAGACCTAACATGAAGCCATCAGTGTCATTGATAGCAATATGGATGATAACAGTACTGTTACAACTGACCTAACATGAAGCCATCAGTGTCATTGATAGCAATATGGATGATAACAGTACTGTTACAACTGACCTAACATGACGCCATCAATGTCATTGATAGCAATATGGATGATAACAGTACTGTTACAACTGACCTAACATGAAGCCATCAGTGTCATTGATAGCAATATGGATGATAACAGTAGTTACAACTGACCTAACATGAAGCCATCAGTGTCATTGATAGCAATATGGATGATAACAGTACTGTTACAATTGACCCAATATGAGCCATCAGTGTCATTGACAGCAATATGGATGATAACAGTACTGTTACAACTGACCTAACATGAAGCCATCAGTGTCATTAATAGCAATATGGATGATAACAGTACTGTTACAACAGACCTAACATGAAGCCATCAGTGTCATTGATAGCAATATGGATGATAACAGTACTGTTACAACAGACCTAACATGAAGCCATCAGTGTCATTGATAGCAATATGGATGATAACAGTACTGTTACAACTGACCTAACATGAAGCCATCAATGTCATTGATAGCAATCTGGATGATAACAGTACTGTTACAACTGACCTAACATGAAGCCATCAGTGTCATTGATAGTAATATGGATGATAACAGTAGTTACAACTGACCTAACATGAAGCCATCAGTGTCATTGATAGCAATATGGATGATAACAGTACTGTTACAATTGACCCAATATGAGCCATCAGTGTCATTGACAGCAATATGGATGATAACAGTACTGTTACAATTGACCCAATATGAAGCCATCAGTGTCATTGATAGCAATCTGGATGATAACAGTACTGTTACAATTGACCCAATATGAAGCCATCAGTGTCATTGATAGCAATCTGGATGATAACAGTACTGTTATAATTGACCCAATATGAAGCCATCAGTGTCACTGATAGCAATATGGATGATAACAATATTGTTACAACAGACCTAACATGAAGCCATCAGTGTCATTGATAGCAATATGGATGATAACAGTACTGTTACAACTGACCTAACATGAAGCCATCAGTGTCATTGATAGCAATATGGATGATAACAGTACTGTTACAACAGACCTAACATGAAGCCATCAGTGTCATTGATAGCAATATGGATGATAACAGTACTGTTACAACAGACCTAACATGAAGCCATCAGTGTCATTGATAGCAATCTAGATGATAACAGTACTGTTACAATTGACCCAATATGAAGCCATCAGTGTCACTGATGGCAACAGGGATGATAAAAAGTGATAGCAAGAAATATCATTTACCAATCACCAACCATACAACATGAGTTGTACAGAAAGGCTCAAAATTTGCAAAATATCAATTTAAGGCTCATTTTGCCCAAATTTCATGCAAGGTATATTTTGCCCAAACATGATGATATTACACTGGTGCTCAATCAAATGAGACTGATATTCTTGGTCTGTGTGAGACTTATTTCTTATCAGTACGAATATTTGGTCTGTGTCTGACATTTTACAGACCATTCATGGTCAGTGTGAGACTTTTAGAGATCAATACATATTCTTGGTTTGTGTGAGACATTTTAGAGATCAGTACATATTCAAGGTCTGTGTGAGACATTGTAGAGGTTAGTAAATATTCTTGGTCTGTGTGAGATATTTCCGACTGTAATATTAATGAGTTGATAAATAAAGTGGAGTACTTCCTGTCTATACAGCAGACTCCACAGCAAATAAAAGACATGATCTGGAAACTGAGACTAAAGAAAATATATGGTAGGAAGTGAACCTGACACAGATAAAAGCTGTTTTCACATTTGAAAATAAAATACCAAATATTGTGGGTGTACATGATAATGAAATAATAATCACTGGTGACTTCAGTATAGACTTCCTAAAACAAAAACACAGTTCAACCCTAACTGACCATTTAAGTTAACTTTGTAAACCTTGTATGCAATAAATGATCACAATCCTGTTTCTTTCACTAGACATTTGCCAGATTACCATTACCTGATGTTGTGAAATAAAATACAGATGTTTGCAACTTTCAAAAACAAAATTTCTTTAGTGATTTCAATGATGCCTTTTAATATTATTATTATTTCAAATGTCAATATTGCACTGGACACATGGTACAAACTTCTTCAAGCATTAGACAATCATGCTCTATGCCAAGCCAAACATGTTAAACATCAGCTTCAGCCTAACTGGATGACCAAAAAAATAAAAGAAGCAAGGTATAAAAAAAGAGATAAATCTCATCAAACTTTAAGGACTTCAAAAACGAAAAACAAAGGGGCAAAATATTGTACAAGCCTCATAATAAAGCCAACAAAGACTATTAATAGTAAACTACTGATGGAACTATAAATACAAATTCAGTATGGTAGTATCTAAAAAAATGTTGTCCCTCCCAAAGACATCATGTCAACCCAGAAATTGGTGATATGTTTAACCATTACTTTATAAAGGGCTTGAAGATAGACTAGGTACCATTCATATTTCAATTAAGCTACCTTCATTAAATAAAGAATTATTATTATTATTATTATTATTATTTATTTGTGCCAAATACCACTTCATTACTTTTAAACCTATTTTTATAGCTCAAAGAGATCCATCTTCATCCCCATAAGGGTTCAGGAAGGCAGCCTCTTCACCCAATCTGATTTTATCCCAAGTAAAGAGGGCATGAGAAAGTCCTCAAAGCCATTAACAATTATTCTACATAAAGTAGAACAAATAAATTAATCTAAAAGTCTTTCAAAATGGAACACAACCATTTTTGGGTGCTTTAGATGTTCTGTTACTTTCTGTTGTGTCTCATGGTAGTCCTGTAAATACTAATCCAAAGTTTTATTGACATTTACATCAACATTAGAAAATAATTAGCCTGACTATTGCTTAAATAAAGTATCGGTAAGATTTATTTGAACAGAAATGAGGTCATATCTCCTTTTTCAGCCTACACACAGATGACCTCCTTCTGGGTAATGACACAAATATAATAGAGACGCCACCTGATCCATATATCAAACATTATGCAGCCTATCTGAAATGGACTACACATTTGTTCATGGAATAAAAACCTTACATCACAACATACTGAATCTTCCGTGAGCAGGTATTTACCTGTACACAATCAGTAATGAGAATAAATGGTGTATACATTACTCCAATTCAAGAACTTTGAATTCCTTCAACACTTCTGGTCAAAACAATAATCATAAATATTTCCTCAGTTTCTCTTTGTCTATGCTGCTTTTTTTTCACCTGAATACAGTTTAACCAATGGATTTCTTGCTGTTTACATTAATTTGATTTTTCATTGAGAAATTATATTTTACAAACCAGACTATCATATTGGTGCTGAAGCGCTTTATCTCTTACCTGTGTCCCACAAGTCTGATTTTGTTGATATTTACTCAATATAGTTCAAAATGCTGAATTTTCACTAAATTTTTTGTAACAATTACACACAATTTGGAATGGTTGGTATCTCTGCAATCAGTTCTGTTAAGCTTTAATATGATGGTGGAATTACTTTAGCCAGTTGCCCCTTTACAACAGCTGGGGGTTGTGACCCACCAAACCATGACTGTTTCCATTCTAATGTATCCCTAATAAGTTTCTGTTCCTCGGGAGTGAATTTCAACAACACTGACACAGCCTTAATCAGCTGGATTGCCTGCAAAAGAAACGCCAAAAATAATCATGCAAAATTTTACCCTGGTTTCATTTTATCATTCACATACAATGAGAGTGGCAAAATTTAAAATAAACAGAAAATATTGGGCAAAGATGAAGATAAAATTCTTTCACAACAAACCAGCATAATTTCATCACACCTGAGCAAATCCTATATGCCCAATATTTGGGACAAGTAAAATTAAAATTCTTGGCCAGGTTAGTGATGTTGCAATTAGAACTTGTATCAGGACATATAATTTTTTATCAAAATGAAAAATCTGACAACTGTTTTCATTTGATACACAGCTGGCACACATCTCTAGATCAACTAGACCAAATAATCTTTCTCAAAAATGAAATTTATTCTGATGGTTGTTATCAATAAAAACCATTAGAATTTAAATTTAATTATTGAGACAGATTTATCTGTCTGTTCACTAACCATATGAACTGTTATATTTCAGTACATGTCTATACCTTTAAATATAAATCATTAATCAATCTATCTAATGCAACCAGGTCTAAAAAAATATCTTGTAGCCTCTTGCTACTTACAGTATATGTGTGCAGACCACTACAAGAAATATTTAAATTGAGAAATGTAAATGGAATGCAGAATGAATGCAAATAGAATGCAGAATGAATGTAAATGGCGTGCAGAATGAATGCAAATGGAATGCTGAATGAATGCAAATAGAATGTAGCATGAATGCAAATGGAATGATGAATGAATACAATGGAATGAAGATGTATGCAAACGTTACGTAGAATGAATGCAAGTAGAATGTAGCATGAATGTAGAATGAATGAAAATGGAATGTAGTATGAATGGAGATGGAATGCAGAATGAATGCAAATGGAATGCAGAATAAATGCCAATGAACATGGCACAATGCAAATGGTATGCAGAATAAATACAAATGAACTGATGAATAAATTTTGAAGAAAACTGAGTACAAATACTAAATGCAGAACAATGACTGATAAATAAAAATAAATCAATAAAATCAGAACTAAATGTAAATGGATTTCATGGATGGATTTGAAAATAAATTTTAATTCAAGACCAACTAAGTTGTTTGGTGAAATTGTCAATATAACTATCCATTTCATGGTGTAACAATAACAAGATTTTCAAATTGGCTGCCATATCAGATGTCAGATAGGTATGAATTTTAATTAGGACCAGCTAGACATTATATAATGTGTGTGTGTGTGTGTCTGTGTGTGTGTGTGTGTGTGTGTGTGATTTGGATTTTTAATGCAGCTTTAACAATTTTTCATTTATATCGCTACAATGTCTTTAGTGTGGCAGTTTGATAGTGATGTCAAGTACTGGGGCATCATGACACAGAAATGTAGCATCATGCCCCACCCAGTCACATTATCCCACCATCAGGCCAACCAGTCCTAACACTAACCTCTTAATGCTGACCACCAAGTGAGGCAGCTACTAGCACCATTTTTGTAAGTCTTTGGTATGTTTCGGCCAAGGTTCAAACTCATGACCTCCTGTATCCGAGGTGGACGCTCTAACCACTTAGGCCACTAGAGCGGTCAACATCATATAAAGTCTTTTAGTGAAAAACCCACGTCAATATGGTCATCCATTCAAGAGGAATAGTGATAATATTTTCAATCTGGTCACCACTGCTGTCATATTTGATATAAAAGGGCATATCTGATAGACACACTAGATCAAGACACTAAAATTATAGTTCTTTACCTTTAACAATTGTTGATTTGTTTAAACATATTTTATTGTCATAATAGGATGCAATGGGACTGAGCACAAGTTTTAAACAACACAAATAATGATGAGAGAGAGAGAGAGAGAGGTACAATGACAGCAATCACAACTTGAGTAAGTTACTGAAATCATCCAGTAGTGGTTATATATTTGCATACATGATGCAAAATTCTATATTTTTCATTTGCATCGCCCTTTCCCCAAAGCGGTATTCTAAGCTAATAGTTGCATATTACACTGAAAGTATATTTCTCATCAAGTTATCTCTTTTTCTGCTGTAGTACTTGGGACAGAACATGAAAAAGTGCGTGGTGGTTTCAATCCCACCGCATGAACAAAAAGGAGTGTTAGCAAGTTGAACATGGTAAAAATTAGCTTTTAATGAACTTATTGTGTCATAATCTAGTATGGATAATGTGTGTGTGTGTGTGTTATTTAAATTTTTAATGTAGCTTTAACAATTTTTCAATCATGTCGCTACCATGTCTGCAGTGTGACAGCTTATAGCGATATTCAGCATTGGGGCATCATGCTGCAGACATGCAGCATGATGTCCCACCCAGTCACATTATCCTGACACCAGGCCAACCAGTCCTACCACTAACCTCTTAATGCTAAGCGCCAAGTGAGGCAGCTGTTAATACCATTTTAAAAAGTCTTTGGTATGACTCGGCCTGGGTTCGAATCCATGACCTCCCGCATCCGAAGTGGATGCTCTACCACTAGGCCACCGGAGCGGTCAGTATGGATAATATCCAGTGTTCGATTAATAAAACTTGGCATCTCACTAGATACAATTTTTAGATATTTTTGAAAAATAATTTTTTTTCTCTTCAAGTTAGCCAGTATGGCAGTCATTTTGGAAATAAGATTGGCACCTTGTTCATTTCAACCAACTATACATCATTAGAAGACTTTTGGTGAAAACCTATGTCCATTCAGGAAAAGTAGTGATAACAAGATTGTGACCATACTGCATATGGACCATTTTATTTTAGGATCAATTTGGTATCAGAAGTTTTGCAATGAAAGCCCCATTTCAATGTGAATTTCTGTTCAGAAGGAATAGTGACATCAAGATTTTAATACAGTGGTCATGATGGTGGCCATATACTCATTCAGTCCAAACTAGATGTCACAAGAAGTTGCTGATACAACCATCCATTCAGGAGAAGTAGTGATTACAAAATTTTCAAAATGAAAATTGTGGCAGCCATACTAATGTCCGAGCAGCACCATTTTTATTTATGACTAACTAGACCATGGGATGAATAGATTACATATGTATCCAAGATATTTCACTGTTTCTGTAATGTCAGTAATAACCGTAACTATGATAATAATACTAACTGCAATTGCCCACAACCACAATAGGAGTTCTGAAAACATGAAAGAAAAGGAACCTTAATGAACACACTGCCCATGAACACTGAAACCAAGCAGCTTAAACATGGAAATAAAATCATTATGTGTTTACAGTCCATGCTTTTCAATTAAATAATTCATTTAATTCATTATTCATTCACTTACCTATAACTACTACTATGCAATAGTACTTATCAGTATTATTATTAGCGATGGTAATTACTGTCTTACTGTCATGACAGAAATAAAATAAATTATCTTGGACATAATCAATGGTTATGCCACTTTACACAAGAAAATAGTTGATCCTCCATCTTTATATCAGTACCTACTAGACTGCCATTTTATCATCTGAGTTCAAATCAATAAGGCCTGACATCTAATATTTCAAACAATACTTCTATTGACATAATCATGCAATGTATTGCAAATTCAATAATGTCATTTGTGCTTATCGTTTGTCTTGTTTCTCTCTGTTAAGTAACTGCCATGGTGTGTCATTATACAGTACATTGTAAATTTAGAACAAAACATGTAAAGCCTCTTTTATGAAAACCTGAATATGTATCTAAGAATCTAGCTACATATGCCACTCTTAGAAAAGGGAAACAAAAATCAAGAAAAAAGTTATAATTGTTATATTGTTGGAAGTACTGAACAAAGAGCATCTCGAGCCATGTGTTTTTGTTCAAATACTGTGCATTAAGACAAATATGTTAATGAGGGCAATGGGGTGACCTGCTGACCCTAAGTACACAAGTTCTACACATGAGCAAATAGAAACATTAAATCATTTCATATTATTACTGTATTATCATATTTAATCAATTGATGTCATATGAAATTGACAATAAATAATTAATATCTTTTATGCGGTTAAGTTTTAACATTCATTAGTTCTAAATTGGAAAATGTTCTATGGTAGGCAATGATACGATACTATGCAGTACAATATGCCTACTGGGTACAGTTCTCATGATGTGTGTAGTGACATCAGGAAATTTCTAATTCATGATTTTCTTGGAAAATTATGTTTTGTCCTGGAAATATGGCAAGTGTTGCTATCACTAGTGCAATGAAATGCTACCTGGAAATCTTTTTGTGGAATGGCATGTGGACTGATGAATTAGCTACTGGTTGATAAGTGCAGGAGTTTTCATTTGCAATCGAATAATATATTTGATTCAACTGGGGCAGATTGTGGGTGTTTGACAAAGAAACCAGGTTGGCATAACCCATTTTTGGATTTTGCAAGCTTTGCAGTAGAACTAGAGAGGGTTTGGTTTTGTGTGGTCAGTGATTACCTTTGTGTCTGGAGTTCTATCAAAAAGCTCATAGTGTGTGTCCGTGTGTGTGTCAAAATGTTTTGTATGATGTTTTCAAAATTGGAGACCTTAAGTTGCTTTAAGAGTGAATGTCTTTTTGTTATATATCTATTGTTGTTGGATTTTATAACAACTCCATCAGGCACAGCAGAAAACATCAAAGGTTTCTTTTTAAAAGTAGTTCCTAGAACATTTACATCATGACTAGAGGACAGGTCTGAGATATCCAGACTGAGATAGGAAAATTAAAGTTAGCAAAACAGGTTGATTTCTCTGTCACATAGGTGATATTCAAATAATTAAAAAAAAGGTTGCCTTAGAAGTGCTCTACAAATATTTTGATATACAAGTAAGGATAATGATTGTTTTTACTTCTGACAGCTTGCTCTGTAACTTTTTAAAAATTATTTTGCTTTGTTTTTATTTTAAAATTGAATCTAATTTTCATGTTTGTATTCAATTAATTAACAATAAGAATTTACAATATAATGACATTTGTGAGGCTCTTTCATCAAGGGCCCACAGTGGCCATTTTGAAAATACAGAAGGCTGGTCATATCATTGTGCTTTCACGAAAAGGTTTCTTACAATGTCTTGTTGGTACTTAATAGAAAATGGTGCCAGTCTGATACTAAATAAGGCTACCATGGCATCCATTTTGAAATTTTTTTTATTGTTGCTCCTCCGAAATGGAAAGTCATATCAACATTGGGTTTCCACCTGATGACTTCTTATGATGCATTGTTGATCCAAAATAAAAATAGTGCCAAACTGACATCCAATCAGTACACCACAGTCACAGCTAATTTGAAAATCTTATTAGCTGAAGAATATCAAAGAGGGTTTCAACACTCTGCAATTAAAAGGAAGAAACAATCTTATCTTGAATTCCTAGAAATTTTTTTCAGCCAGAAGAGTGTCAGTCCCTCCAAGAAATTCTTGCTCATAGTTGCATGAACCATGAATATGCCATATCAAGAGCATAACTGAGAATAACTAAGTCTGGAGTGTTCAGATACTACTGTACATTAAACAGGATCAAAGGAATAAACATAAATTGTGAGACCCTAATTATGCCTAATTATGCTCTTGTTTATGATCATAAGTGCATACCAATATCCTTCTAAATACATGTGAACTGAAACTGATGTTCAAAGCCTCTTTTTCAAGACTTTTCTTCTCTCTGTAAGATGTACAGAAACTCAGTTGGAATAAAGTTGATCTCCTAATTTATGGGTTGTGGGATCAATAACCACCCAGACCAGTCCAGATCAGGTGCCTTGGTGTGACACTGGGAAAGGCACATAGCTTCTATTTCTATGGCACAGCATAGCATTTATTGTGTTACAAGTGTCTTAAAAACCAACAAAAACAAACAAAACAATCTTCTTTCAATTCTTGAACAAAGAACTGATTACAATATTCATAAAATATTTTGAGAGTAAATATTAAGGCAATAAGTACTGAAATAATGTATTTGGATCATTTCCTCTCAGGCTTAGAATTTGCATTCCTTTACAAAACTTGATTAACCTTTTCAAGGCCAATAGAGCTAAATTTTGAAAAGTGACTTTTATCAGAAACACACTACTATTCTCAGTAACAAAAGAGTAGACAGTATGCCATAGGCTGGGGGGGGGGCATGAAATTCCTCAAAGTAAAAATGAACTGGCATACCGACTCAACGTTGTGGCACAGATTACTTCTTTCAATGCCTTAAATTGTTTACTACTTTGAACTTGAAACATTGGTTAGAAATGTTTTTATTAGATAAAGTGGTTTTAATGTTTGATTTCTAAGAATAAATCCTTGAAATGTCCGTTTTTCGTCACTGCAGTCACAATCTACATCCATATACATCTCAAAGAAAGTAACAACAAAGGCTCATATTCTGCTGCTTGCAATATCTATAAAAATACTTAAGTCATAATATCAGTGTGAAGAACAACGTCCACTCTGTGTCCCTCTCTGGAAAATGTTATTTTGTCACCTTTGGCAACGAGACAAAGACAGACATGAACAATAATGATAAAGCATGGAGTGTTTAAAAAAATCTGACATTAAATGCTTGACACATCCAACAACAGAGAGATTGAGAGTAGAATGCCAGACAGATCCTCATTCTACTCACCTCTGTTTCCCTGCTCAACATGAATTTAAGCACAACATGTTTCAGGTACTGAAAGTTTATGTCTTTCTCTAAATGTGCCGTTTCAAAACGTTGCTCCCTTGATAAAGTTGAATGCTGAGTCAATTTTCGATTGCTTGATGTAGACACAGAACTATTGGTCTGGCTGCCATTTTGATACATAGCACTTGAGTCAGTATTTGAACTATGACCACTGACCTTGGGGTCATGGCTCACCTCAGGCAAAGAAAAGAGTCTTGATGGAGAATTTTTCCTCTTATTGGGAGGTGTCAGATTTACTCCCCTTAGATCCAAGGCATCATCATTTGGTAATGCTTGAACTTTTAGTTCCCTCTGTAAAGTCTTCTTAAGATCACTTAACCTCTGGTCTTGTTTCTTCAGAGCCTGTGTGAAGACAATATACTGAAGGTTATAAAGGTAATATATTTAAAGTGTTGACACCATCACTAATATAATTATAACGCCATTTTATAAGGAAAGAAATTTTCTATTTAATAATCCAAATACTGACCAATCTGGCACATACTGACTATAGAAAAAGAAAAACAAGTATAATGATCTTATTATGAAGTAATTATTCATTTTACCAGCATAGTTGAACAACAATAACCTTCTTTAAGACACAAAACTGACTGAATAATGCAAATTTTTCTTGATGAAACAAATGGTTGGCAACAGGACTGTTTTAGCATAGGTCATTTTCAATGAAATGACCAATAAGAGATCTCCCAAGGAATTTATGATAGCATCAGGGTAAGCAGATAGTAGCATCACAAAATGCTTTCAAAACTGCACATTATCATTTAAAAGTGAAAACACTGCTAAAATATAAAAGTAAACAGATCTACATAACATTCTTTATTTCTGTCATTTATATATTGTTTTCATTCCAAAACTCATTATGGTCTTTCAATTTAAATAATAGTTCTGTCTTTTCTTCACTACACCATAACTCTTTAGCATCTCATTAAAGTTAAAGACCCTAAAAAAATGTTCCAGGGATTTTTCTGGGTCTTTTTGGACCTGAAATATGACCCCATTCCCAATCAGAACTTTTTAAAAAAACAAAATAAAGATTAACGTCAATTACTATACTTACTTTGGCAGAGAAATTTTTAAAATGATTGTAGTAAGTGATATAGGAAGAAATGAGCTTAAAATGTCCAAAATTATATAAAGTTCAAATTAATTAACTGATATGTCTTTGAATATTTGCAAATCAGATGTTTCAATGCCAATGAAATACTACTGAAACTTTATAATAATGTTAAAACTTTTCAAATTTGGCTTCACCCCAGTTGCTGTATAACACAAAATGGCATTCTCAAACATAGGTTACAGTAACAAATTTGCAACAGTTTCCACAGTAGAAGTCCTTTTTTGTAAGTTTATATGCTGAGATATTGGCTATAATGATCAATTTAATTAGCACTACATGTGGACAGACCAACTGAGTCAGAATATTTATTTAATAGAATAATATATAAAGGATAGCAGGATTCATAAACATACATGTGAACCTTGAACAAGGGAGGGTTTTCTCCCAAGATTAGTGGGGTCTCCCATCATTCCCACCACTCACTAAAATCTCCCGCATACGCAAAATTATAATTTAAAGATTAAATTTTGTCCATTTTTTTCACATTTTGGACCCAGTGCAGTATATTTACAGCAATAAAGTCAGTGATAACATGACCGTAAACTAGCTTAAGCATGGCAAGACAATGTAGTTGCTAATTTCATCCTTTAATTATGCCAGCAGGGTCAGCTAGCTAGTTTGTTGAGGTGTATTATACTATTTGTAAGCAGAAGTAATTCTGAAAGGATTGAAGATGTTAATTGATTATGGCTGGGTTATTCAATCAGCATTGCCACAGTACCAACTAACATACCTGCATTGCTGTTTTCTTAAACACTAAACCATTAACCTGAACACTAATCCATGGCTATTTAAAGAATTCCCCTGGTCAAGGAAAATCATCATATATACAATTTAACTGAACATTGATCACTTAGACAAAAACTAAAGATTCAACTTGAAACTAGTCAATACTGAGATGTTCCCATAACCTCTCTTCCCTTTACCACCCAACATCTTTATGAGCAAAATTACAAGTAATGCTTGGCCCTAAGATCATTCCATGGCAACTAAGTGCTTTGTCTCATGACCAATCCAGTGATTTAAACAGATATTGGAATTATGGAACAAGAGGCCCAAGTTCTGATATCACTCACCTGACTCACACAAGATATAACTTAATATAACACCAACTGGCAGATAATTTTGGCTGAAAAGCATTTCACATGGTTACTATGGAAACTGAACATGTTCAGAAGAAATCAATCTAGTAACATTCCTAAAAAAGTATATTTAAATTAACTCAGTACTTATATAGGACATTTAAAAATACATTTTCTATCTGTCTACTATTAAAGCTACATAACATATAATTACAAGAGGATCCAATAAAAATACAACTTTTGTTGAACATTTCCAAAAGAACATTAGTCAAAATTGGCTCACTAGTTTAAATGAAGTTTCACTTTTGTTCGCTATGGAAGCCACATGGATGCTTCAGGAGCCACCAAAAACAACTTTGCAAGAATATGTCTTAAAGAGGCTTCAATATATTTTAAATTGCCACATGGCATACTGGACATAAGACAATAATCCAACTATTAGGTTTTTGTTTTTTTCTATAAAAAAATTTGCTTGTCCTTACTTGGCAATTTTGAAGATGTCAAAAATGTAAATCCTAATGAAAACACTACTTTACCACACATGAAGGATGGACATAAGGCCATATTACAAACTCATGTTGCTCTTGGCCAGGTCAGGTAAAAATAAAAATGTGTTCATTCAGCATAGATGTCCCATCAGTGCAGTGCAATGCAGAAATCTTACTTCAAAATGCCAAGTTTCAATTTTGAAACAAGCCAAGCAGGGGCCATAACTCAAATTTTGCCATTCCCCCCCCAAAAAAAAGAACAAGAATTTGATTAGAACTTCCTAATATGAAGCTTAATATTAAACTTAGTTCAAATTGATTAAGTCTTTGAATGATTATGCCAAAAGTGCAATAGTTGGCATGTATAAGCATACATGCATGTATAAGCATACAACAAAAACCATAATCAATCATGTCTAATCAGACTTCTGTAATCTGACCTGAACATTGATTTGTTTATTCAGCATTTTCTTGCATTATGAGCTATTCAGTCCTGATATTATATTCCAAATAAAAACTCCTGTCTACACCGAAGATGGCTTGGTGCCTTTTAAAACAGTTCATCCTTAACTTATTTTAGGAGGACACTGCATCCAGCCCTACCTAGCTGCAACCCTGCCATCTCAGGAAAGCACACTGCCCTCAAATGGGGTTGCCCTAACTTTAATCTTATAATGGTTATTACATAGCTTATAGGAACATTCCCAATGTGCATTTTGGACAGCAAAATGGCATCATTAACATCTATTTTAAACTTGCAATGTAAATATTATCTTAAATACACCATGCACCAGTGGAGTGCATAAAAATACCTTGTTTGAAGAAAAGGTTCCCTCAAATGCAAATACCATCCCTGAAATACCCTGACAGGCAACCACAACCCAGCTCAAACTAGTGGTCTGATGACAACACTGTCAAAGATAGCTAACAAGCCCACATTTCTGACAGTAAGAAAAAGCTAATTACTCTGTTTTTCTCTGCTAATTGCTCCTCCAGCTCTTTAATGGTTTGCTCTAAAGTTTCAACTTGTGTAGTAGAACTCTGCTGCTGTTGATGGGATGCCTTCATCTCTTCTATCTGAAAGAAAAATAAAAAAATACAGCATGCAACAATTGTAAAAATCTATATAACAATCCACCCATACAGTAGAGACATTTCATCAGTATAGTCCACTTGAAGAAACCTTCTTTCAAAATGCAAAAGTCAAATTCCAAATATAACATTAAAACAACACCATAACTATACAATAACCAGATCAAATTTAGCATAATAAAGGTATCAACAAAAAATCCTGACCCAGATTTTCTTGACATCAAGCAACATGAAAAGAATCTGACTTCAGAACATAAAGGTGAAACTGAACTATATTTTTAAAATTATAATTTCCCTGACCCTTAGGTGGTTGATGTAAACAGGCTCCACTAGCTGCACTTTGATGTATGTGGAAATTAGCAAAAATCTTAGTTACCTTTCAACACATCATTTCACTATTATATGTGCAATTTTTAAATTTACCCACTGTTTTTGTTTTCAATTTACCCGTTGTTCATATTGTTGGAGTTGCTGTTGCAATTGACTGTGCTGTTGTTGCAGAGCATCTAGACTGTCCGTTTTTGCTCTGAAATCATCTTTCTGAGCTCGTCTCTCTTCTTGTAGTGTCAACTGGGAAGTTTTAAGCTGCTGCGACAACTCTGCATTCCGTAACAAAAGCTCATCCTTCTCTGAAAAGTCAATTCAAATTCTCAATTTAATTTAGGACATCTGCATATACAGAGAATAGTCTGAGCAAAGCAAAAGCAAAGCTATATTCCTTGAGAAAAAAAGAGATTATAGTAATAGGGGCTGATAACAAAGACTACTGATATTCCTTTCTATCAAACTCATTTGTATGCTTATAACATGAAAACGCATGTATATCCAGTGTTATGCCTTCAGCAAGTCCATGGGATGTTCTCCCACACTAAACTACAAGCATTTCCTGCTAAATTTAACAAATCCTAATAACTTGTTCTTTAAAGGGGGAGAGGTACATAAAATTTCACCATGACAGCTCAACCAGGTAACACTATATATTCTCATTTTAACAACAAAATAAAAAGTAAATTATATCTGCACAAATAGGTACCATACTTTATCAATTGCTCACTCCTCAATTTCAATTACTCTAATATCTCATCGCTGCTCACAACTTCATCTAAGTGAACAGAACACCGTGGCTTGGTTGCCATGGTGTGTCTTGGGTAAAGCGCTTTACTTCCACTGCATCAACAATATTTAGTCCTCCAATTACTATGTGTAGATAAAATTGAAACAAAACAAACAAAATGACCAGGGACTGTATATCACATCTGATGCATTCCATAGAACAAATGACCTTGACCCAAAGGTCAAATAGTTGATAGAGGGTGTCTTAAAATGAACTGTTTTGTCTTCATATCCCAAGTATGAACAAAATCCATTAAGGTGTTCAGGGGTGCATAAGTTTTGTCAAAATCAAGTTGTCGATGGGCAAATAAATTAAAAAGTTTACTTGTTGTATAAGAGACCCACTTATCCAAATTTTCATAGTGAAAAAGAATAGTGGAAGACAGGATTGTTAAAATGTTTACTTTTATTACGCTGCACATTTTAAATGCAGCAGAATGATCTGTGAGATGTAAATATACTAGATATTTCAACTTGTCTTTTTTTTCCTGTAAAAGTGATACTTACACTTGAGGCATCAAAAACAATAAAGTTTACACAAACCTGTAAGTAATTTGTTGTTGTTTTTTCTTGAGTCAGTGTGTTGGCAAATAAAATAAGGAGAAAATTAACTCTGAAAAAGTTAAACGGTCACAGATACACCAGGCCACACTGATTATTGAAAAGAACACCAATAAGAAACTATGGTCTGCTTCACTTCTGCTCTGGCCTTACTGTCCCCAAGTTTATCAAAGACATCCTGCAGAAAATTTTCATCAACTGGCTCAGGCTCAGACTGTCTTATACAAAGTTGTGCTTTGGGCTAAGAACTCGACTGCTTGGCTTTATGTATGAGATACCTTGTTCCAGGACCTTTGTTTAACTGACGAGTATTGTGCTTTGCACTTTTTGGGGATGTTACCTGTCTGTCTTTCATTGTGATAACCTGTCCTGCAAAAAATCCACTGGTTTTTTCTGCAGTTGAGGGGTATCTCTTACATATATTACAAGATGCAATTGTTCAATCTTCTCTAGCAAAGCTTCTTTTCTATTTTTATTATATTCCCTGTCATAGTCAAGTTTAGTTTTAGCCAGTTTTGTTGACTTTTCATTCAACTTTTCACCATTCAGCCTTAGCTTTATAAGAAAATGACCCATCCAGATGCACTGTAGTCACGCAAAATAGTTTCAAGGAGTGCAGCGATTGGTTCAAAAGAAAAGATTCCTCAGGGAAACCATATCCTCCAGGCAATGAAATTTTTTCTGACATAACCATGAAAAGATACTGCTTAAACCAGTTCTGTTTGGTTCATCTTTGCTAGACAAGGTTCCAATATGTTAACTTATCTATGCCTTGGTTGATCAAGCAGATATTTCAGTGCTTTGGATCTGTCATTTTCATTGGATGCAGTGGCAAGTCACTGCATCAAATCAAAATCAAGTTCTTCAAATTTGAACATTGTTCCCACATGTTCAAGACAAGGGAGTGCACACTTAGAATGGACTCATAAATAAACAATTTTCCACTGCTGATCCATGTTTGAATAAATACATCCTTTCCCTCAAATGCTCGTATAATAGCTTCTCTCTGTACATAATCATACTTTCAATGTTAGACTTACAAAGTATCTACAATGCACCACTGTTACACACTATTGGCAAACTGGCATTACATTCTAAGGTGGGCAACTCATGAAATACAACAGATGTCACTAGGACGAGGCACTGAAATATCTTACTGATCCGCCAAGGTGTAGATAGGTTAACACGCCAGAACCTTGGTGAGCAAAGATGTGTTAAGTTGTACCCATAGAAGCTGCAGCCAGTTTCAGTCCAATTGATAAATGTCAGCATACACTATGTAAATATACAAGGCACTTGTATGGTACTTGCTGTTAAGTATGAACTGCGCTTCTGTAAACATGGCTCAGACAAAATGGAAACTACTGCCCTTGCAAGTTACAGGCCACAATTTACTTGTCTACAGACAAATAACCTTGCAAAAGTTGCTGGTCTGTATGAACAAATTTCTGACTTAGACAATATGGACAATGGATTTCTGCACACCTAGTGTTAAGAAAATAAAAGCACATGATAAAACTTTAACCAACTTCTTAACTCAAAGTTTCACAACTGTGACTTGACCCAAAAATAAAAAAGGAAAGTCTTCATGACACAAAATGAACTGTCTTAGCATCATAAAGATTCATGCAAAGTATGATGAGAAATCTATCAAGGAGTTCAGGAAATAATTATATGCAAATGAAAAACTTGAACCAAAACCTTAAGAAACTGCCAATGATACTGCAATTGCCACAAGAAAAGTGGCAGCTGTATTTGTTTTCTTACTAATGTGGGCATAATAAACAATTCACATAAGTTTTATGTGCCTTAACCACTTAAAGCATATATGATAATGATTCAAATTAGAGATTATAAATTACATTGTAAAAGCTGCCAAGAATTTAACAGACATGAATGCAAAAACCTTATCAAATATACACATTTAAAACCCAAGTAGACTCCCACAGTTCATCTTAAAAGGATTTATTCCTTCTCCCTCAAAACAAGTATACAAATAACATACTGTCATTTCCTTTCCATTCATCTAATTTTCATGGGCTGTGTGATGTGATAACCACAAATTTTAAATTAAAGAAATGGTATAAAATTATAACTTGTTCAGAATAATAATGCACCCCCTCCCTTTAACAGGTACAGCAACAGATTTAAATACAGATTAAAAAATGAAATTATTTCAGTGTTCTCAAAGGTCATTAAAATGATCCCTGCACCTTATGCTAAGTATTTTACAAACACACACAATTCAGAATTTCACCAATCTACTTCTAAAAATTATGTTCCCCATAACTCTATTATTTGCCCCTAATGGCAGGCCCAAACTGCATTTCCACTAGCCTAAAAAAATCTCTAGTGCAACTTTGTGCAATATTATTCATATAAATAAATGACTTCAATGCCTTATGTCATTAATTGTGATTCTTACCTGCAATACACTTTTGGAGCTCTGACTGTTTGGATTTTGAGCCTTTTTGGAAAGACTCCATCTTCTCCCTAATACTGCTCAACTCTTCTTCTAAACACTGCACCTGCCCAGATCAGCAAATGAAGACATGTCTAGACATCTATTTCAAACTACTGTTAAATTAAACATGCAATTTTATTCATCTCCCTTCCTCTCTCTCTCTCACGTGAATGTATTTATCTTACTTCTATCTTATCCATCTTTGTGTCCATATCATCCTCACAACAGTGTATAATAACCCTGCCCATGGCTTGCACTCATGTATACTAACTAAATGTCTGATATGTTGTTGTTTTGTAGGGTTTAACACCATTTTTTCAGCACAAGATAGGCTATACACGGTGGATAGTATAAATGGTGGGGGAAGAACCTGGGAAAACCCCAGAAAGAACTACTGACCCACAACAAGCAACTGGCAAGCTTTCTCACATACCCACATTGGCCTAATCCGAGACTTGAACCCACGCAGACAGAGGTGAGATGGCAGTGATCTGTAAGGGCGAGCACTTTAGACCACTCAGGGCCCTCAAATGTCTGATATGATTTCTTAACTATCATATACAAGGAACAGTCATTAATATGCAAAGCGTATTACTGAATAAACATAGTATTCCTTGGTCAGAAAGGAACTTCTATGTAAGCCAGGACACACATTTACACAGCAGTGTGGTCATGAGATAAATACTTGAATCATTACATGTTAGCTTGTAGATCTCTAATAACTTTAATACTACATGTTAGCCATATTGTATATCTCTAATAACTTTATTATTACATGTTAGCCAGCTTGCAGACCTATACTAACTTTTTTAATTACATGTCAGACAATCCATAGATCAATACTTACTTTTTGCTGCTGTGCTGAACCTTGTGACCTACTTTCATCCAGTTCTTGCTTCAATTTAGCAATCTCCTCCTCTTTTTCTAATTTATCCATATTCAGTCTGGAATTATCTTCCTCCAAATTCTCAATCATCTTTTCAGTTTTTAATTCCTTCATTACAAACTCTTTCTCCATATTTTCAAAATGGGCCTGAACAAAACAAACAAAACTCCAGTCATCTCTCATTTAGAAATTATTAGTATTTTTGTGCAAATGTATTTACACTTGGATTTCATAAACTGTGACTGAAAAAGTAACTGATTTAACACATGCATCTGTACATGTTTTATAGCAATGTACGTTAAAAATGAAGCAATTAAAGTTTTTAATTGTTCTCCTTTATTTTATCACAGATGAAAACTAAGCATTTCTCTTTGAAGACTTTATCAGATCCAATTTTCCTGAAGCTGCTTCATAGATGGGATACAGCTGAACTAACCTATCATACATCCTGCAAAACAAAATTGTATTCAATACAGCACAAGAATATTCCAGATTATTCTGCTTGTTATGCATTGGAATGTCTAAAACATTTACAGTATTTCTAAAATTTTGTTATTAAATAAAGTCTATATCAATTTGTCATCAGAGACAAAAGGATCTGAAAATGTAAATTCACAGCGCTCAGGTTTATATTACAAATCAAATATCATATGGCATGGAAGACCAATGACAGGAGTTAGAAAAGGTGACATACTAAGAATTGGCAAGAACTGGGTCATACATATGTACCCAAATGATTAGAGTTAGATAAGATGACATAGTGATATGTCTGACTCATAAAAAGTAGAACATATATATGCACCCACATGATATGTGTTAGATAAGGTGACATAGTGAGAATTGGTAAAAAAACAGGACACACTGAAAATAGGAAAGAACTGGGACATGCATATACACCCAAATGAAAAGGTCACAAATCCAAATATAATTCTGGTGATCAAGAGACAACTGAGTTTGTATATCATGTATCTGAGTAAACCGTACATGTTAAAATCAAGAAATGCCGGAAAAACAAAACTTGCAAAGATGCTCCGTTACACAGTGTTGTAACACTAACCAACTGAATTGACCATACATATTAAAATCATGACAAGGCTGGAAAACCAAAACCTGGAAGGATGTTCCATTACACAGTACTGTAACAATGTCTTCTTCCTGTTACCATGGTTACTAATCACTCCAAACACTATGAAGTTCTTGCTGGTGAACACTTATCATCATTAATGGCAGTATAGATGCAAAAGCTTGTTTTGTAACATTTGGCCCACATAAACATGCAAAGTTGATCCAGCATCAAATATGGATGTTCAATCTATATTTCCATAAACCATGATCAAACTTCAACTCTTTTAATTACCTTCACTGATGTCTGTGCAAATGATATTCCTAGATACACCAAATCAAACTTTTATAAATTCTAATCTGCTTTGAATTCCATTCACACATGTATAGATGAAAATATATTGAAAGTGTAATAGATGTCTTCTGTCCCAACACAAAGGATGAAACTTGACTGATACTCTATACAAATGTATTGCAGCCTGAAGGCCTCAACATAGCCCTATGCCATACCAAACTTGATCATATTGCTTACAAGAAACTAAACAAAACACAGTTTAGTGTATATATTTTCTTAATGATTTATATTGTGTCTAACACAGACTTTCGTGTACTAGTTAAAATGTGTCTAACACAGACCTTCACTGACTAGTTATGTGTCTTCACTTACTAGTTATGTTGTGTCTAACATAGACCTTCACTTACTAGTTAAATTGTGTCTAACACAGACTTTCACTTACTAGTTATACTGTGTCCAACACAGACTTTCACTTACTAGTTATGCTGTGTCTAACTCAGACTTTCACGTACTAGTTAAAATGTGTCTAACACAGACCTTCACTTACAGGTTATACTGTGTCTAACATATATTTTCACTTATTGGTTACATTGTGTCCAACACAGACTTTCACTCACTAGTTATACTGCATCTAACACAGACTTTCACGTACTAGTTAAACTGTCTAACACAGACCTTCACTTACTAGTTACATTGCATCAAACACAGACATTCACTTACTAGTTTGTCGTCCAACATTTTCTTTTCATGGGCCTTGGCTGTTTCTAGAGATGCTATCTGGGATTCCAGTGAGGAAACTTTTGCCTTCAGCTGGGTGTCAGTATCAATTTTCTCTAATTTTATGCTGCTCAATTCAAGCTCCAGTTCCTTTACCTGCAAAAAAAGTATGAGGACTCATGTCATTTGTCTAAATGTAACGTTTTAGGTTGGGCAAAAAAGGTCAATATAGCCCCAAGAAAACTGCCAGCCTTCACTGGATAACAGCTTACTCTATAACGTCTCATCAAGATTATTTTTTTTCCTAATGTGTATTATACATAGTATTCTACAAAGTTTATTCTTCTAAAGTACTGCATAATTAGGATATTTTGTAACTCTTAATCTTTGGGCTAAAGGTGTGATAAAAACCTAAACTTGTAATTCGTTTAATGAAAACAAATATTAAAAAGATAATTTATTTGTTTTAGTAATAATATGTTATATATCTATTTTCTGGTCTGCATTTGTAAGAAAAATTATAAATATTGAAACCTGCCTGTTTTTCATGCTGTACATCTTTGGTTTTGGCCAACTCCCAGTTTTCCAAGACCCTCTTCTCAGCATCCTCTAGCTTGACTTTCAGCTGTTCAATCTGTAAAATGAATAGTATTTACCCCATATAGAAACCCATATACAGAGTGAACAAACCCCATATTGCAACTTGTGGAATTTTGTCTTTTCTGCATAATTTGAATTGTTTCCATTATATTTTTTATGTGATTTTTGCTGTCTTTTTATATAGGCAATATTAAGATATGTAATTTTGTGTTCCAAAATTCAGCAAAAAGTGGAACAAATCTCAATAAAATAAGACATTGCAGTCACATAGATTCTGACGAAGCAATTTACGTTATTATGCAATGCACCAGCAGATAGCATCTATACTACTTGTTTAAAATTATGGAACAATGTAGACAGATCCTGATCTTCCAGCACATTATGTATTTGGATATTTATACATCAACCAGTACAGTACACCACTCCCTCGATAACTTGCGCCCTGAAAACTCACGAACCTGCTTATAATGCAGGGTTAGGCGTGGATCCCATTTTTTTAAAACTAGAAAATACCAAGTAACTGATTCCTATTTGTTGAACTTGAAGAAAATTGTGATCAAAAGAAATTTGTAACTGAAACTTTGATATATCACTTGTTTTATTGTTGAAAATGGTAGATAGGACCTAGAAATTTTAAACAACACTATGAAATTATCAACTTTTAATAAGAAGTAATATATTTTTGTTACATTTTTTTTTCTAAACCAAATTCTTATTACACGATAGTTAACGATATTCAATGAAATTTCAATCAGTGAAAATGTCACTTACATTTAGTGGAGGCAGTACTTTAATAAATACCAATTAAATAAGTCTTTTATCAAGTGAAATTTGTGTCTGAGTTCTATCTCTTAGTTCAGTTTAAGAGTAATCATAAATGCAAAATGCCCTCTTGTATTTAAACATCGACTGAGTCAATCTACCAAAACAGCTATACCCGTGAAATTCTCTGTGAACCCAATTAAATGCCAACAGTGTTTTGATATCTAACTTGCGGAAGTATTTGTTCTGTTGTTGCACTGAATTAAAGGCTTTGTTTTATTATGTTAATTGCATCTTTGGTATCAAATAAATGGGGGGGAATAAAAGCAAAGTTAAAAGGTATACAAAAACCTACATGCGTATGATCTAGCGGCCCCGGTCGCCATGTCAGGTGAACTCATTTCCATTGATCAATCAAATAATTTAGCAAGGCAAGCAAGTGAAATGACTATTTCGTAATATGTAATATAATGAGCTGTTTTACAGATACGGATCATTGTGGCAATAGGAGTTATAGAGAATTCCTGAATTGGCACCATGGCATATTCTCAAGGATGAAAAGAAGTTTCTCTATTACTTGCAATGAAATGACAGCATCAATATTTTACTAATTTAACAATACAAAAATTGAGTTTCGACGAAGACGATTGTTTCATGATAATGTCGCTAGCTTTTAAAAAAAAGGAATCTTGTTTGGTGATGTGTCAACATTTATTCTGGTTCTCTGCTTCATGACTCCCTGCTTCACACTCATTTATCACACAACAAGCAAGGGACCAGACTGATCAACAACAGAAAGTAGTGAGGTAACACAAATGTTTTTGCGTACACATGAAGGTTCTTGAAACCAGCTGGAATAATTTTAATGATCTTTCATATATTGGGCATCTTCAAAATAAATGTAATTTATGCAGAATAATGAACAACTTCATTAGAAAAAGCACTTTATTGACAATTATTTTCAACATGATTATAAAACAAGTTTTCATTCATTAAACTGTCCAGTATTCCTTCCTGGTTTTCTCAATGTCTAGCCTGGATTACCCTTAACTTCCTATTTTTTGGGAGGTCCCTTGGTAATGCCCTTGCTTATAGTGTGGTCTATGTTTTTGGACCCCGTTGTGTGCAAGTTATCGAGGGAGAGGTGCATTATGATATACCCAGTTTTTTACTTCCTAACAAAATGCATTGCATGGAATGAGCATGTAAATTCTCTACTTACTGAACAATGTCAAGCAGTTAATGGGTGCTGTTAAGAACATGTTTGGTTTGGTATATGGGATTTAATGCCATTTATCAGCATATGATAGGCTATATACAGCAGCCAGTATATCTGGTGGAGGAAATCACTGGGAAAAAACATCTTATCTGTACACCAATTATAGATCAAATAATAATCCACTTACTTCTTTATGTAAATTTTCCCTTACAGTCTCATTGGACTTTTGTGATAGAGCCATTTCTTCACTGTCCTCTACTATCTTTGAATTGAGGTGTGAAATCTGAAATAAGCCAGAACAGGTGTGAGCAGTACAATACAAAGTAACGCACCTAAAAACCCTTTGGCAAGAGATAATGAATCCTCATGGTCTCAAAATTTAGTGTGGTTAGTTGGCTTTAATGCCATTTTCAGCACTTGATTGGCTATATATGGCAGCCAGGATATCTGGTGGACAAAGAACCCAGGAAGAACCTATGACCCATGGGAAGTGATGACAAGCCTTCTCACATAGCCATGCTGGTCAGTCTGAAACTCAAGGTCATGCGGATGGAGGTGAGATATGAGTGATCTGTATTAGTGAGTGCCCCAGACTACTTGGCCACCCTGATACCCTAACTATCATGAGAACACATTTTCAAAAGGATAAAATAAACAAAAATACTTCAATATACTTGATATACTATAAATGGTAAAAACACTGAGATAAATCTTATCTGATCAAGTGGTTTTGCTATCTTAACTTCATCACATGCACTGCATTACCATTCTTTTCCTGAATGCATACATAACTGAAAAAAATGTTTTATCAAATGCTCAAGTAACTAGGGAGTATACATGAAATTGTGCATATCCTTCAGATTAGTATTCATTAACAGACTGGTTACATGTCTTGCCACTCTATTCAGACAATCTGAGGTTTGGAAATTAGTTTACGGAAACAGAATATCAAATACCCCAATCCCTCTAAAGATCACAATCCCTGTGTAAAAATACCAATCCCTGTAAATATTCCAAACTTGTAAATATCTCAATCTGTGTAAATATCCCAATTCCTCTAAATATCTCAATCCACCTAAATACTTAATCCCTCTAAAATACCAGTCCCTATAAATATACCAATTCCTGTAAATACCCAATTCATCAAAATATCCCAATCCCCGAAAATAACTAACCCTCTAATATACCAATCCCTCTAAATATCCCGATCCTCCTAAATATCCAATCCCTGTAAATATCCATTTCATCTAAATATGCAGTCCTTCTAAACATCACATGCGCAGATTTTGTGAAATTTCCTAAAAATTATATCAGCACACAATGACAAAAAAACATGCCTTATAAAATGCACAGAGGTAAAGCTCTGAGAGTCTATAGGACTAAAAATGGCAGAAACCCATGATCGAATGTTCATATTACAACCATGAATACAACTGTAAAATAGGGTGAACCATTATTTGATCTAATCTGGACTGACAGTGTTTGGTTGTTTGTAAAAGTTACACATCAGAGTTCTCAATTTTAATCAGATCAGACATGATATTTTGTCCAATCACTATGAACAAGCAATAAACTCAGAAGCCCTACTTTAATCATTTTGGGGTTTTTTTCCCCAAAGAAACAGATTTCATTTATTATTTTAATGAATAAGTGGGGCATTTATGTTTTTTACCATGGGGTTAATTTAACTCCAGGTTAAAATTATGTGTTAACCTTAGGACAAGTACAGTTACATGTAAAACTGATGTAATTAAGGCTTTCTCTCATGATAACTTCTTAACTGATTTTATACATTTACATGTGAACATCATTATATACTGAAAGCACCTGTGAAAGATGCTTTCATTACACTCTATTAAATGTCATATGATAAACTGTTGTTTTTCTTATATATGCAGCTGCACATAAAAAATATGGTTTAAGTAGACAAGAATAATAATCACTCCAATATGCATGAACACATATTAAATCGGAGAATACAAACTTCTGATCCAACCATTTGTGCAAGATGAAAGACTTTCCAAATTCCTGCTAAAAATCAAATCCATTAGGTTAAATTTTCCTATCATGCCTCTTCATTTTAGCTACAAAGACACTATTATGTCTGATGATATAAAACTCAAGTCTACCTGGTCCTCTAATTGTGTTATCTTTTCACTCCAGGATGATTTAATTTCAGTAAGCTGTTCCCTCATCTCCGCAACCTTCTTCTCCAAACCTTCCCTCTGAAAAAAGCAAAACAAAACAAATACAAATTATCAAAGTCTCTTTCTTCTTAAAAAACATAAACATCACTTAACTAAGTTAAATTTAATTTCCTCCCAATACTAAATGCTATTGATTCTATTATTATTGACTGGGTTAATGAGAAATGAAGATTTGTCTGTAATTAGAACCAAAGAACTATATGTTTTGTGTAGTACTGCAAGAAGAAAATATCAATAGCATTTACCAAATGTAGAAACTAAAACTGTGTTTACCTCATTACTGAAAGTGTTTTTGAGTATAAAACTAAAACTATTAGTAATGGATAATTACAATGTGCCCTGCTTGTTAAATTTGGCTTAACATGACAAACAGATAAACTTTGTCAGCACAAAGGAGTGGTGTATCCATCCACAATGGAAAAAAAACTATACAAAATGATGTTTTACAAAGCTGGTAATCAAACTAATACAATGGACCAACATGAAAACAAATTATTTCTGGTATTATTACCATACAAAAACCAAACTTTAAAAAGAACTGGCCATTACTCCACTAATTAATAATATTGCATACACATGAGAAATCTCATTGGAAATAGAAGACTGAAAATTTAAAATCATCAAAGGAATCAAAATATAAAGCTGTATATCAAATCTGATTGAAATCCATGGTAAAATTATGTGGTGAAAACAAAGAGTTTTTGACAAGAAAAATCACAGCCACAATTCTTGTAAATCAGGAAAGTCAGGCCATGACTCTTGTAAACCATAAAGTGCAAGGAGTGCATAATGGCAATGCCATGGTAAACACTCCCGTTACTCTCTGATGATCATAATGATGAGTGTCTAGTCTGAACATTTTTTGTGTGTTCTACTGATAAGATTTGGGGTTCTGAGAACACATATTGTATTTTAGTACACTAGATCTTTATGCCCAACTGCCTTGATGACTATTCCAGCCACTTTTCAAAGTTTTTTCATAATATTTAAAAAAAATTAGTCAAATCTGAAATAGTAACTTTCAGTATATAAATTCATATGTATGAAAGATCATACAGAAGACAAGTTCATACATTGTGCAGAGAAATCAATGTTGTTAGTAAAATCTGTTTCTTCTATAATACTTACCATAACAAAATAAGTTAGATGTACATCCATTACCTCTTAAATCCTGCTCTCCCAAGTTAAAAAGAAAGACATCTGCCACTTCTTTATGCATGTTTTAAAAACAGACTTGTTAAAAAGTAGTTTGTTGACCAAACTGGAAGGCTGACAAAGCAATTGGTACCAAATCATATAAATCACCAGCTATTTCTCAAGCAGATGTGCATGCTTTTCAAGGATGTGAGTGAGTTTAGGGCCTATGTGGGTGTGCCTGCATTATAATTCTGAAAGTACTACTGAAGAAATGTACTTGACTCTAAAAACTGATTTGTTTTCTTCAACTATGTTCCCTGGTCATAATATGTTAGAAGAATAGGTACAAGGAGGAGGGAGTTACATCCACTTGGATCAGAGTTGTCCCAGTGTCCAGTCTCCTAATGTACGTGAAGTAGCATCAGACTGTGTTAGATACAGGGTAGGTAAAGCAAATGGTTTATATCTGGATGAGATTTAGAGAAAATATAAATTATTTGATCACACATATCCAGCAAAAGTAGAGTAACTTGCATCATATGAAAGCTGCTGAATGGGCTGGAAAGGTAGAATATTTGACCCACCAGGGAAAATTAGGCCCTTTGGGATAAAATGTCTGTGAGGTAAAAGCCAGAGACTGTTGTCTCTGCTCAATATCCAGTGGTTTAGATGATGTCCACTGGGGTGTAGTTGCACTCAGATGTTATGCTAATGGCATTCACCTTAAACTTGTGAGTTAATATTTTAAAGAAATTCATTTGATCTTCAGTTAGTTCCTTTTAGGCTCACAGATAAACCCTTTTATCCAGGATTATAATGTCTTTAATGAAATATTGTCCCTTCACTCTTTGGGTGGTAAATGCAAGCAGTTTCTCCCTGAATCAACTGAATAAGTTCACTTCAAGTACCCCGACAGAGTTCTGATGGGGTTATACAGCTGCCCCTAGGGCAAAGGATCCAAAGAAAGTAGCAGTTTTAAGACAAATGACTGATTTCCCATGAGCAGGAGCCTGACTCTGGCTATGCACTGTCATAAGAGAAACCAAACCATCATGGTTAAACTGGAAAGAGTATGGGACAACTGACATGGCACACATCTCCCTGATTCTGCCTGTTGTTGCTAGACTAACAAAGAAGCATGTCATGGAGACCCTAGACATTAATCACAAGGTGTATTATTTAACCATGTCAAAACCCAAGAAAAATTCCATTTTGGACTAGATTGCTGGAGTGCAGAAAGACTGTACCCCAGCCTGATTTGCTGGCAACTCTGTAAAAGACTGTGCCACAGCTGGCCTTGCTGGTAACTATGTAGATTGTGATTTCCAGCAGTTGAGTCTAATGTAGGGTACCTGCCATAAGCCAGATGAGGCCCTCCCATTTGCTGAAATAAGAACTCATATTGTCCAAAAGAATGATCATTTGGTCCAATGGGAGAAGTTTCAGCTGCCATTGGGAGAGAAGAATTAACTCTAGCAATCTCATAACCAAGTTGCCAAGAACATGGAAATCCCCTACAATGAAGGTACCTAGATGGGAAATAAATGGTTGACATGCCAAGATGGTTTTCAAGTAATGTTCTTGAGGAAGACCAACTTGGTTGAAGAGGGTTTTGAACTCCATATTCAAATCAATGAAAGCTGGGGACAGGATGAAGTTGAATTTGTCCTTGTTGACAAAGAATCCAAGGTGAAGCAGCAGATTCAAACAGTAATTCACCTGGTGCTTTGTAGCATCATGTCCCAGTGGATGGATTTCTATGATATGGAAGTGGTTTTGAAGTGTGACATGATCCTCTCCATGATTCTTATGTAGACCCAGGGACTGACAGTTAAAGCATAAATAATTGCCCTGAACATGTACAAAGTAACCCTGTACATGAACCTCAGAAGTCCAGTAAATGGGAATGTAAAGGTATGAAGTTTGGAGATTTAGGCAGACTGCTAAGTTATCCTTGGTATTTGTATTCTAAAACTTTGTACCTGAATCAGTTGGTTGATACAGCTTAGATCTATGGCTAAATAAAATTTGTTATTAGTTTCAGAACTAATAAAATTCTTGAATAAAATGAAGGGTGGTAGAGAGAGAAACTGGGTCAAAAATGATCTTTATCTCCCATGCTTGGTCATTGTTGTTTTTGGAAACCAGGATCTCACTGAGGGAAAGGGCATGTGGGATATTTTCTCCATTTGGCATGCCTGAGTTGGGGGCCCTTTCTGTTTATCTATCTCCCTTTGAAACAAGGATTAGGCTCTGGGCCACTGGGTCTGTGAGATGTTTGCCTCTTTTGCAGCCTGTTCCTGACCTCTTCATGTTGTGCAGAACTGAAATTTGATGGGAACCATCAATGAGAAAAAAAGAGACTGTTGACACTTGGGTTTTGGATCTGCTTTTCCAAACAATAAACAATGTCTTTGACTTGGCCAGATTGTTGTTGGAGTTTTTTCAATTTCAGCTGGTCTTTGTGAAGAGATCAACAGATGCATAAACATTATAAGAGCCCATACATGGAGTAAGAACAAGCAGAAAGAACTCTGGAAGCTGACGTGTGAAAACCTCCTTGGTCAATGCCCAAAAAATTAAGTCCTCTCTCAATATTGTTGGATCAAGGTGGCGCTCTACAGTTTCGTATTTTGCATGGGGTTAGAATTTTAAAGAAAAAGAATTCCCCCAGGTTTCCTCACTAGTTATACTGGCTATTTAAAAAAGACCTTGTATATCTTAGGTATTGTTCAAAGAACCTTTAATTCCCTTTATTTTGGTGTATGACTGATGGGTGTAATATGGGTTATAGAGTATACAGCTTGGCCTTACTCCAGATGTGCACCTTTCAAAAAAGCTAGCTCCACTTGGTCATTTTCACTTCCTGAACTTCAGACGTAAATTGTAAAAAAAAAGAGCCGATAATTTATTTTACATTTTATATATTTGGTAATTCATTCATTGCACTTTCAGAAGCTGGCATTGTCTAGTCTGGCAAAATTCATTTTCCCTATTTCAACAGCTGCTAAGGATAGTGTACTTTAGACAAATTCAGGCTGATTTTTGGAGCACAAGGGAGCAGTCATTTTAGTTAGCAGTGTACTAAGATCATTTACAATTTCCAAAAGTACAATATCCTAAGAAATGTCAATCACATTACATCAAAGTAGCATAGAGGTATGCCAACATTCTATTTACTGTGCATGTTTTAAATGCAAAAAAACTTCACCTTACATACGTCACTTTCTCAAAAGTTCTTAATAACTGGTGAACGCCCCCTTAAAGAGCACATAGGTATTATTATTGTATGATTTAATTTTGATTGTATGGCTGAAATATTTAAGTCGCAAGCATCAAAACAGTCCTTTTAAATAATTCTCCTGTATTTCCCCCCTCAGAACAGTATTTATTAGTGTCAGAATCTCAAACAGGTACAGCCACCCCACCCCCCCCTGATAAAAAGTGAGGTATTTTTAAAATGCGCATTGCATTTTGTCAACATAGCAACCAGTGTTATTCTGAAAGACAGGAACATGAAACTAGCCATAATTATTCCTGAGATGTCAACAATAAATTTTACAGTTTGAAAAGGGATGGAACAGGTGAGGTTCATAAAGGTCAAAGATCAAAGGGAGAAATATTAGTTTATTGTTTAATATAGAAGAAAGCAAATTTGCTTTGTCATCATTTATTTTTTAATTTCATTGCAAATAAATGAAAAGAAACATTTTCACTATGTATTTCTTTTACTTAATGCAACAGTTTTAAATTTAAGTTGACTTTATTTCTATATTCTAAGACTTCTAATTTCCCCATAATTAAGGTCACCACTCACACAAATATGCCTCATGGCAAATTATATAAGCAAGAGTAAAATAAGCATAATTAGCTTATTTTCATGCATAAAATCAAAGTTAAGGTACCATTTTATTTAGAACATCATGCAGAATAATATGAAAATAAGAAAAATAATTGCATACATTTTTATGTTTGTTTTAAGGTGGCGCTCTACAGTTTCGTATTTTGCATAGGGTTGCAATTTTAAAGAAAAAGATTTCTCCCAGGTTTCCTCACTAGTTATACTGGCTATTTAAAAAAGACCTTGTATATCTTAGGTATTGTTCAAAGAACCTTTAATTCCCTTTATTTTGGTGTATGATTGATGAGTGTAATATGGGTTATAGAGTATACAGCTTGGCTTTACTCCAGATGTGCACCTTTCAAAAAAGTGCTAGCTCCACTTGGTCATTTTCACTTCCTGAAATTCAGACGTAAATTGTAAAAAAAAGAGCCGATAACTTTTTTTACACTTTCTATATTTGGTAATTCATTCATTGCACTTTCAGAAGCTGGTATTGTCTAGTCTGGCAAAATTCATTTTCCCTATTTCAACAGCTGCTAAGGATAGTGTACTTTAGACAAATTCAGGCTGATTTCTGGAGCACAAGTGAGCAGTCATTTTAGTTAGCAGAGTACTAAGATCATTTACAATTTCCAAAAGTACAATATCCTAAGAAATGTCAGCCACATTACATCAAAGTAGCATAGAGGTATGCCAACATTCGCTTCACTGTGCATGTTTTAAATGCAAACAACTTCACCTTACATACATCACTTTCTCAAAAGTACATAATAACTGGTGAGCGCCCCCCAAGGAAGCAAGATGGTGCTTGAGACCACAAATCTTCAACAGGGGAGAGTTGGTTCATACTGGAGCCTCCATGACAGGTGCCATGGCTATGCTGGTACCCAATACATTTAAAGCTGCCGACTGTGTTAACAACTGTAAATAGGAAGACCAGAAAATTTCCATGCACTGGAGAAAAAAGTACTGTGTTTAATTTAGTGTTAAGGGATGCTATGAATAAAGACAATCGCTAAAGGAAATTACAGGAATGATCTTATAACAAGTAATAAAGAATCGATTAGTTGATAGCATTGAACTTAAAGTAGTATAAATTTAAATCATTGGGCAATCAATTAAAACGGTGATAATAATCTTATTGTATGATGAAATTTGACAACTGAAGTGTAAATATTAATCCATAATGAAGACAGGCATGAAATATACAGAAAAACAGCTTGATAAATTTGATGAAAAGAAACAACTGAATTCAGTATTTGTGAAGCATCAAGAAAGATCACACTGATAAAGCACAAGCTTAAGCAATTTATGGCTGAGAGGATTTGGAGCCATACTCTCTATGCAAGGGGAAACCACTATTCTTGTCTGACCTTCACCTTGACAAGCAGATGATTTCTTTTAAAAAACGTCTTCTTTAGCTTAGCAGGGCTGGATTTAGAATTGGAGTATTCCTATTTCACTATGATTGGGTAATGTATTTGAAGAACAAACAAGTAATGCAGTTTATAATAAATGCAATATATTTCAAAAGTGTGTTCATGATAGACATTCAGCAGATCACTTCAAGACAAATTCCAATAGACTGCAGATTTGGATAGCCCTTTTAAAAATCTAAAAAGTATGCCAATGCATCTCAATTTTTATTTCTATATAATACAGTACATCCCATCATCTAACCATTCATTTCTATATAATACATTCCAGCATCTAATGATTTATTTTTATATAATTCATCCCAGAATCTAACAATTCATTTCTATGTAATACATCAGAGCATTTAACAATTCATTTCCATGTAATATATCCCATCACCTAACAATTTATTCTATGTAACACATCTCATCAACTAACAATTCATTTCCATGTAATAAATCCCATCATCTAATGATTCATTGCCATGTAATACATCCCAGCACCAAACCATTCATTTCCATGTAATACATCAAACATCTAACCATTCATTTTCAGAGAATACATACCAACATATAACAATTCATTTTTAACATTTTTAGAAACAAATAATCCATGGTAAAAGACAGAGTCAGTAAGTCTGCCAGTTTACACTTCATAACATGACTTGCTGCTCATCACCACTAAAAATTACTCCGTAATTACTAAAAATTATAATCCTTAGTAATGGATTTGAACATGATCCCAGAATTCAACACTAGCCTCCACCCAAATAGATTAGTTGTTCTTAAAGAAACATCTTTATTTTAAAAACAAAACAACACCTAATCTCAGGTGTCTTTTGAATGATGGAAATGATATACTTCAACAAAATCTATGGCATATTGATACAGCAACACATTAAATTTCACAAGATGAGTGAGCCCATATAGGCATACATTACTAATACTTCATATGGCAAACTATTCATATTAATCAATATTGATGACAACTGTACAATAAAGAGTCCTTACATCACCCAATATTGAAGAAAACTGTACATCAAAGAGAACCTACTTTAACCATTATTTATGAAAACTGTGCACCTAAGAGCCTGTACTTAACCAATATTGATGAAAACTGTACACCAAAGAACCTGTACTTAACCAATATTGATGAAAACTGTACACCAAAGAACCTGTACTTAACCAATATTGATGAAAACTGTACACCTAAGAGCGACTACTTTAATCAATCACCATTACAGTTACCAGACTATTCAGCAGAACTCAGGAATTTTGTTTCTGGAGTAAAATTCTTGAGCGCATAGCCAGCACCATCATAATGTAGTGTTTCTGTGTTGAGCCGATGGACACGAAAATAAATTACCCTAAAAACTTGATTCATCTGGCCAATAGTTTACATCCTGAAAAGTAGGAAATGGTGAGACAACTCTGGTGTGCTACAAATATTCATCCCAAGATGAAAGTTTGACATATATAGATGAATAAGAGACAATAAGAATGGAGAGAGGATCATATGGACAATAAGAATGGACAGAAGAACTTATGAACAATAAGAATGGACACAGGAACAGAAGTACAATACGAATGGACAGAGGAACAGATGAACATAAGGACTTACAGATGCATGGATAAAGACAGATAGATGGAGAAAGTGATCCTATATATTGCCTGCTTCTCAAAGAATTACGAATTTAAAAAATGGTCTAGATGCAGTATCAGACTATTTTAAAAAGCTTACTCACCTCTTCCTCCAAAGCCTTGACACGTTCATCTCCTGACAAATTCTGATCCTGAAGCCGCTGATCTAAAATTTGTACTCGCTCTTTCAAGTGTTCTATGTGCTCATCTTTCTCTTCTAGAAGCTTGGTAGTCTATAGTAAGAAACAGATGAATGCTTGTTAATCTGTACTACAAAAATATGACTGATACAAAATTATACATTTACTTAAACTTTAATAACAAATCTGCAAAACATATTTCACGGCACAAAATTTTATGTTAAATTTATTAGTAATGCAAAATAAAAAGGAACACTGCCCACTTGATTTAGTTCAATCTGAACTCAATCTTCATGAAAATTACCTTAACCTATGGCTGTTGCACAAATGTATAGAGGGCTTCGTAAGTTAAGAGGATGTAAGTAGATGGATGATATCTGTATCTATTCAAGTGATATTTGTAAATGAAAAGGAAATAACAATAAATTTAATAATAATAACAATAATAATAATAATAATAATGTACATGGTACTGTGTAAAATAAAAACTTTCGACTACTTACCTTGTTCTTGTACAAATCAGAGTTTCTGACAAGAGTTTGGTGTTCATTTTCTAAATCTGTCATCCTTGCCTGCAAGGACTTCAGCTGATTGCACTTCTAAAACAAGATGGAAAATACATTTTTTGTAGTTAAATTTGTCTTGTCAATATTTCCCTGATTATAAAATATTAAGATTACCACCACCACATCACCAATCCAGCCCTGCCAAGCTTGTCTATAGCAAGGAAAGTGTTAAAAGTTGACTGTCAAATAAGAGCAATCTCCCCTTGGACAGGGAGACTGATGCCAAATCCCATGCATATGTCAGTTACTACTGGAATGGAAGTGCATGCTCTATCAGGTTTTATAGTTACTGCAGGAAATTTGGAATGCTGTGCCCATATTATGATTGGTTAAGTATCATGAAAAAAAAACAACATATTTTACTCCAAAATAAGTTGCCAAATCACAATACAATGGGAAAATAAGTAAGAGGCAGAGGGTGTCACATTCCCTAACCCTAATAAAAGTTTCCTCTCTGGTCCCCTAATGTTCATGATGCAGTTTCAAATCGCATGAGAGATAGCATATATATATACCTGGACACAGCATGTATAGATATTTTCTTCCTGTGGAACAACTCTGAAAGGTAGCCTGCTCTGTTTTGGCTATAGGATCCATCAGGTCAAACTAAACACTTTAGAATGAAAAGTAAAAGGAGAGAAAGTTAACTCCGCCCTCCATCTTACAGTTTTGATAATGTCCATTGGGTGACCTGTTACATTTGAATACCATCTTAATGGCTACTATTCTAACTTTGTGAGCCAATATGCATCAGAATGCATTGGTCCTGGGTTAGCTCATCATAATGGGGAGGATAACATATTGTATACTAAATGATAGAACCTAGCAGAAATATTGTCCCCTACTGAATGGCAATAACAAGCATGATCTGCCTCTTCTGATTCAGCCAGTCCAAATAAGTCTTACTTCAGAGTGCTTACGGAGTCCTGTAGATGTCCCTAAGGCAAAGGGTACAAGGTAGACAGTGATTTCAAGACAAATGTCTGAATTCCCATGAAGGAAAACCTGTTCTTGGCAGTCAAAGCAGTTATGAGTAAACTTGAACCACCATGGTGGAACAGTCAATAGTTCAGATCAACCAACTAGGTAGTTATCTGACCGCTCCTGTGGCCTTGTAGTTAGAACATCCACCTCAGATGCGGGAGGTCACGGGTTCAAACCCCAGCCGAGTCATACCAAAGACTCATAAAAATGGTACTGACAGCTGCTTCACTAGGTGCTCAGCATTAATAGGACTGATCAGCCCGGTGTCAGGATAATATGACTGGGTGGGACATGATGCTACATGTCTGTGGCATGGTGCCCCAGTGCTAGGCATCACTATAATCTGCTGCACTGCAGACATCGTAGCGATATGACTGAAAAATTGTTAAAGCTATGTTAAAAATCCAAATCACACATACACACAAAGAGGTAGTTATTTTAATGGGATTCCTTGCCGTTTTTAGAATGACCAGTATGCAGGGTTATGAACTAAAGATGAGTTAAGAAAGCTCAAGGCATTGGTTTAAAAGATTGCTTTATTTAACCATGTCAAAGCCCATCAAAGATTCCATTTCAGACATGACAGAAAGCCTTCAGTCCAGACAAACTTTGCAAGGTCAGAGAGGTCTTTGTTCTGGCCTATTATGCAAGAACATGTGGAGGATTACAAAATGGTATCCTTTACAACAGGTGTAAGCCAAATTCTCTTAGGCAAGTCTGAAAGAGAAAGTCAGCTAACTGTGGTACTGAGGCTTTTGAGGTAATATGTTTCTGCTTTCACCATTAGAAGGGAAAATCTCAACTTCCCCATATATTTTTTAAAATGGTGGGCCTTCTTACCTAAGCAAATCTGTCCACCACTTGTTCTTAGGACCATTGTCTTTAAAGGGCTTGCTCGATACAAGTCAAAGATGCAAATTCTGTATCTCTGGGTATTCATGGAAGACTGGCATGTACAACTGTTTGAGCAGTCAGGGAGAAGGCAGGATTTCCCTGTGAATCTACATTGCTAAGTTCAACAGATCATTTATTCATGATATGTTTTCCATCTGAGGGGAGCAAATCAGCAAATCTGAATCCCTTTGTTTTTTGTAATACTCAAGCAACTGAGAAGAAAGGGACCAGCATATAATATGAAACCATTCTGTTTTAAAGAAAGGGTGTCAACTGCTCAGGCTTTCTGATTTAGGACTGGAGAGATGATCATCCTGAACACTGCATTCCACTTCATTGCTAAACGTTTATGAGAGGTGAACCCCAGCGGGTGCAAAATTCAAGAATAGACCAAAAGATCAAGAAAGAACCATTAAAACTGAATCAGCTGAATCCAATGGGACATTAAAACCACTAGAACATTCAGCCTGCCCAGGATGTGGTGGACTTGGATGTGGATTTGTTGGTGATGACAGCACCCACCTGAAACTGCTCAGCCACCTGGGGACCAATGTTCCTGAGCTGAAATTCAATTCTCTGTGCAAATGATAGGCTCTCACTGAGATGATTCCAGGACACTTTCCAGAATGTGGCAGACTCAGTTAAAGAGTTTTTAGAACTCCATGTTCAAATGAGTGAAATGCCTTACTGGGACATCTGTACTTGTTCTCAAGAAAGCGAAGACAAAACATAGATACACAAGCAATTTTTTGGAACATCTTGGTACCAAATTAATTGACCTGGTGCTTTGTAGAATGTCTACCAGGCAGTTTCACTCACTATCATAGAGGAGGCTATGATGAGCAACACAACCCTGTTCACATTTCTCATGAAGCTCCAGGGTCTGACTAGAAGGAAAGGGCCTAAACTAGAACAGGGTTCATACACCTTTGGTGTGACAAAATTCAAGCACTTTATCCAATTTTTTCAAGGACCCTAATGCCCATTGCACTTTAGGTATATTTATCAATGGCCATTTAAAGGATTATTGAGAATGTTGTAATCTCCTGACAAGGGGCTTCCTAATATTTTTTGTGCAATAGGCTTGAGACTTTATAATAGAGAATAAAAAAACAAATTTTAGGACAATAACAACAATCTATATATGAAGAACACACAAAAAAACATATAGATTACACAGCAAATAAGATACACTAGGTTCAACAGTTCTTTAAATTCTTAACTCCAACTCACTTCACGAAAACACATCAGCCGACTTCATATATAGCAATTTGTATAATTTATGCATACCTGAAGTTGTCCGCAGCAGACAAAATCGATTTCTGGAATAACTTTGATGCATGATATGAGGCATTCATGCGGCATCTTAAATCGTCTGCCACGAAAGTATGCCATGTGTCGGTGCAACTGATTTTTTTATATCTGCTGTTGCGTAATCACTCATCAAAATTTTACAGGTACATTTAAACGTAGAGGTAAGTACATTGTGTAGAAAGCAGTCTTTCTGTTAACAGGTATATGGCCATAATTTATGCCCAAAGTTTTGTTGCAACACTGACAAAGTCAAAAACAGACATCCAGCAGACTTCCAAATTTTAGATCATACACCAAAAATCAGAAGCTTTAACATACAATAAGAACAAATTATGACCATTTCTGTTTATACTTTTCACTATCTTTTGTTTTGAGAGTTTCAACAGCTGATTCACCATGATTTATAGTACAAAGATGTGCCACTGCCACAGAAAATAAATCAACGAAGAAGAATGATTGTTGGAAAAGATTCACTCACTTTTTAATGCTCTCTATAATCAGGTGTGCACGCAATTATAAATATCTGGTTGGTCACTTGTTGCAAGCCACCCAACAGCAAACAGTTTTATTTTGATTACATGATGTAATGGTATGAAAAGAAACTTTTGTACATTTGTTAGTCGATTAATTTTATGTTTTTCAAGGACCGAGGTTTATTTTCAAGTGCTTTTCAAGGACTTTTCAAGGTAAAAATGATTTTCAAGTACTTTTCAAAGATGAATCAAAATTCAAGTACTTTTCAAGGTACCGTGTGAACCCTGTAATAGGCATATTCCTGCGTTTATATAAACATCATGGACTCTAGGAAAACCTGTGAATGAATGGGTATGGGAAGGCATGCATCGCAGAGGACTAGGCTGAATGTGAAAATGTCCCTCCTTAATCATGTTTAGAACCAATCTCAGTGTCCCGATTCTTAGTGTGGTGACTGAATGAAGTAGTTCAAGGTGTTTAGATCCATGACAAGACAAAGTTCCGTTTTGCATGCCACTGGGGGTCCTTCCTGTTTCCGTGATCTTACCATGGAAGTGAGAGCAGGGCTTTGTGTCATTGGGTCCATGAAGTGTAACTATAAGGTGGCCTGTTGTGACAAAAAATGGCTTTAAGATGGTCTCCCATCTTTTTCCACAAGCTGATAATCAACTAATGCAGCTGTGGTATTAATTAAGTGAGTGTTCAGCTGCTCTGTTCCCATACAAGCTATACAAAAGACTCACTTCCAAGCCTGAATTTCAGGGAAGTTCTTGATGAAACAGTTTAGGCTATGGTCAGACTGTTGAAAAAAATAGCCATGGAAACCAAGTCAAACATAGATCCTACCGCTATAACATTCTGAAGCTGCTGTGTATGAGGAAGGAATTCTACTCCATACACACTGAATTGACTAGTTGGTAAAATAGGCTGGGTGGGATAGTGAGCAAAATGCTGGGAATGTCTGTGCTGGGACACAGTTATCTCCAGGGATTCACTATGTATATCACTGGTGTCTCTATAGCCTCTACTGTGTCAAGATGGAGTTGGAACCAGTGATGAAAATGTCCAGTACTGGTCTGCTAAACATCCATGGGCCTTGTACTATGCAGTTTGAAATGGTTCATCAATTCCAGTGCCAGATATGCTTAATATGATTGGTGCCATGGTGCTGGAACCGTCATGTCCAGGTCACTATACTCAATTCAGGTGATAAACATTTGATATGATTGGCATTCCAGTCAGAGTTGGTGCTGGGACTGGCAAAACCAGCTGCCTATACATTATCTGTCTTTAAACCAGAAATGGGTATACTAGGTGAATTTTTAAGCCAGAAATAGGTATAATGGATAAATTGATCCCTGTACCCAGTTCCAGTGCCAAATACTTAATATAACTGGAGTCTGAGTTAGAGTCAGAACTGGAACTGTAATGTCCAGGAGCCTGGGCATGGAGTCTGGGTTAGTGTCAGTACTGGAACTGTAATGTCCAGGAGCCTGGGCATGGAGTCTGGGTTAGTGTCAGTACTGGAACTGTAATGTCCAGGAGCCTGGGCATGGAGTCTGGGTTAGTGTCAGTACTGGAACTGTAATGTCCAGGAGCCTGGGCATGGAGTCTGGGTTAGTGTCAGTACTGGAACTGTAACGTCCATATGCCTGGGCACTATCTGTATCTTGAAGCCAGGAATGGTTATACCTGGAAAATCAATCACTGTACTGGGTACTGGGAGCTGAAGGTGTAGGCTGAGACTGCCATCATTGGTGTCATCTGCAGTCATGTGGCATTTGCTGTCCAGGTTTGGTACTAGCTATCTCGGGTAAGATCACCACAGCCAGTATCATGGTACAGCTGTATTGATTGTGTATCTACTACTTGTCTGAATGGATCACTATACCATGTCAGTTTAGACCCACTATATTAAAATATGAACTCCCTTAGGTGAGAGCATGTGAGGTATCAACAGAGGCAGCATCAGCAAGAAGATTGATGCAGTACATGGATCACGTGTCACTCCCTCTCTCATTACTTGTAGCAAGTAGTAATGACAGTTGCCCATACCGTTTCAGACCATTTGGAGCGTATATGCCATGTATGACTCGAAGATCACCCCATATAATATATACACATTTAGGGTGGTTGAAATCAGGTCTAGCCAGAGATGTTTACATCCCATGCACCTAATTTTGCCCATTGTATTGACATCTGTAAATGTAAATACAGAAAACAGAAAGCAGAATAATGGCATTCATATGTGAAATAAATTAAGTGTCATGTTAAACATACTGTGAAGAGGATGCTAAAAATAACCCAAAATGCGTATGGAAATTACATGAATGTAATAACTGTTTGACAGAATTCAGATAAGGTCAAGTACTATAGATGAACTGACTAAAATACTATGGACGGTATGGCAGACATGCTTATCATATGACAAAGTTAGGCAAATGAAGTGTGCAATATTTGACTATGATGAAGACTGAGCAAGAAATTGACAGATATGAAGCTGCAGCATACTTGCCAGTGTGCGAAAACTCCCCAGAATCACTTGAATGGTGAAATGGCACCAATGGATGTCAGTTTAGAGCAGTCTACAGAATGCTTCCTAGCATGAGCAAAACTAATCGCATATGGATGGGACTTGGTATGAATCCCTCTATCCATGGGAAGATAATTCTTGTCTGACTTCCACATTAGTGCACAGATGTCTTTTTAGCCCATTTCTTGCTAAAAGAAAGCCTAAGAAGGATTTTCAAGGTAGCGGTTGTACTTTGAATGCATTGTGGCTGGGGTATATATGTGAAGAAAAATATGTATACAAATTGGAGTAAATTAAAAGATGGCAAAATGAGTGATGGAGTTGGTAACTTGGATGACCAGAGATTATTCTCTGGAGAGGAATATATTTCAATGGCAGAGGCAATTAATAATTAGATGGCATATCTCTTTCTTTCCCTTAGCAAAAAGTGGAATAAATGAAACACTTTTACTACAGCAAGAATGTTTTGGTGCAAAACAAAGGTATATTATGCTATTCTGGTCTGAATGATGACAAGGTTGACTATATACAATGAATTTTTGGTTGTCAAAAGAGATTTATAATTGTTATAAACTTATTTCCTTCTTTCCAGGTTCATCTATTCTGTCATTCATGTTAGCACACTTACTCATCCAATCTTAACCAGTGCCTTTTTTAAACTGACTAAAATATGCATAATTTTGGCACATGATTTGGTGCATTTCCATGATTACTCTTCGACTAAGAAAATAGGATTCACACCAAACTTTTCAACATAATTTGTATGCTCTCATATTAGAACAAATTATTAGTCAGTCATGTGTTCCAGAGTCATATTCTTATGATGATAATTACTAGAGTTAACTCCTCATTCACTTGACTGACACAACTTGGAATAAGAGTTATTACAGCCAACCATGTGTTCCAGTCCTTTTATTATTAAGATAATTACCTGAGTAAAGACCTTTTACAATTGACTGATACCTATTGAAACAAGAGTTATTACAGCCAACCATGTGTTCCACAGCCCTTTTATAACTATGATAATTATCTGAGTAAAGTCCTTATACAATTAACTGACATGTACTGGAATAAGAGTTATTACAGCCAACCATGTGTTCCATAGCCCTTTTATAACTATGATAATTATCTGAGTAAAGTCCTTATACAATTAATTGACATGTACTGGAATAAGAGTTATTACAGCCAACCATGTGTTCCATAGCCCTTTTATTACTATGATAATTACTTGAGTAAAGTCCTTATACAATTGATTGACATGTAATGGAATAAGAGTCATTACAGTCAACGATGTTTTCCACAGTCCTTTTATTACTATGATAATTAACTGAGTATAGTCCTTATATAACTGATGGAAATATATTGGAACAAAAGTTATTACAGCCAACCGTGTCTTCCACAGTCCTTTTATTACTATGATAATTACATGAGTAAAGTCCTTATACAACTGATTGACATGTAATGCAATAAGAGTTATTACAGCCAACATGTGTTCCATATTCCTTTTATTACTATGACAATTACCTGAGTTAATTCCTGATTCAATTGATTGACCCTTTCCTCAAATGTTAGTTTCTCTCTTGTCAGGCTGGTGACAAGTGCACTGTGTGCTGAACATTGTTCCTCAAGCTTACCCCTGTTAATGGATAAATAACTAAATGTGAAGGCAATTATTTATATAATATACTAATATGTCAATTTACTAATGATAAGGAAAAGAGATCAAATACACATTTTCTAGCTTATAAAAACCTATCAAAGGTTCATTGACAAGTCTTGATACCAGTACTGGATGTCATATGTTCAATGTTGGAATTTATCAAATAGTCTAAATGATTTATTAAGGAAAATTTCACCTTTTAAAAACTTTATTGTACTTTTCCCAAAGATAAAACTGCATGATCTGTTAAGCTCTTTTCTCGCTTTCACAGTTTTAATTCTAGCAATGGTCCCACACAAAGGCTGTAGAATTAAAACCAATAAGGACATTACAAACAGGCACAGGAAAATATAATATTCTATCAGCAAAGATAGATTTTCTAGTAGAAACATTCATGTAGAAAATCGTTATTCTACAATGAATGACTGTTATCCTACAATGCAAGACTATCCATGATCAGCATTCTTACTTATGCATTGTTACAATGACTTATTTTTTTCTGACACCACATCCATGATGTCACATTGTCTTTTTGTTATCTGAAATATCTTAATGTATCTAGGGCTGATCAAATCCCATAGCCTGATGTCCTGGAGCATTCATCTTCAAAATCGGAAGCCTGGGGCAAGTGGTTTTTTGTAATTTAAAACAAACTGGGCAAGCGCTCATTTTTGCTCCATAATCACTTTATCAAACTTTATCAGGCCATTCACCCATATGGGCATGCCAAATGCATGAATCTACATAGCTTTATTTATTCATTCACATCCTGTTATATATCACACCAACAGAAATCATTGATAACGGTTATATGTGCAGGCATTTTACCTCATTGCATACTGGGCAAAACAACATAATTATCAATCTGTCAAAATGCATAAAACGAATCTTGTATGACTCAGTGGCAGTGGTTTAAACAACATTGTTTACTTAACTCAGCTACTCATAAGCAGACCAGAGATTTTTTTGAGTTAATGCAATTAAATTAAAGTAAGTTTAGTTTATGGCTACTGAAATAAAAGTAACAATTCCTTAATTTTAATTGATTAAACAGAAGATCAACATTCAAATGTGACAATGCAATTAAGTAAAATCATTATGCTAATTAAGGAGCTGCATGCATTTCTATTTAAACTGACCGCATTGTAATGACCATTTGAGGTGATGGCTAAAATGAACTGACTCAATTATTTTCTCACGGAAAGTAATAAGCAATATCCTAAGAGGGAAAATTCACATAAAATTGGAGGGATAAAATGAAATGGCTGCCAATGAAGTCTGAGGTAACAATTTCTCCTTTGCAAAATAAGATAAACTCTGTAGGCAGTTTAAAAAAAACAGCAAAATTTATTTCTTTTGTTCTTTTTATGGATTAGAATGCATGCATTTTATCAAATCTAGGAAAGTGATTGAAATTCTGGGTCAAGTGAAAAGGGAGGGTGGGACAAGGAAATCTTCTGGAACTGCTTACCCAGACAAGTGAATGAACAAAAAGTAATTGATCAACCATACTCTCTGAATGGATGCAGTTTGATATCAGATTTAATGTCAAGTTAACTATAAAGACCTAAAATAAAACAAAACAATTTATCATGCCTCAAACCCATAAAATGGAACCTGAAATAAAACAATTCCTTTTCCCTCAATCTGCTCTCAAATGAAAACAATAATTTATTTGTCTCACCTCTCAGATTCTGCCTGTTTTAACTTCTCTTGTAATATGGACATGTCAATTTCTAAATTTTTGGTTCTCTTTTCTGCTGATTCAGCATCTTTTTCCTTGTTGCTGAGCAGATCCTTACATTTGGACAATTCCTCTTGTGTGTTCAGCAGCTGAAAATATTTAGTAGTTAATAAAAATTTCATATTATCTGACGAGGTGACACTAAGGATCAATAAGAATGTTGGAAGATGTCAGACTGAATATCAAATGGGCTATAATTTTATACCATAACTCAATGTTTGTAAAAGATGTCAGATTTGCAGTAACCATAAATGCCACATAACAATGAATTTTAGCTTCAATCCTCTATTGTAGCAACATGCATTTTATACAGGACCCTTTTAATTAAAACTTGATGAGAGCTTAATTTCACATCTGATGAGGACCAAATTTTGAACTAAAGAAAAAATCTGGAGATTTGACTTTATGTCCACTTTCTGAAGTTTTTACATGATATGGGAACTAACAATCTTTGGTAAACTACACTAACAAAATGTAACGAAGACCACTGCCAACCTGGTAACAAATGTAACACTTTTGACTTCAGCAATCTTGTAAGTCATGGAACTCTTTCACTCCTTTTACTCTCCTTTTGTACACAAAAATTCCACTTGATGCCTTGATCCTTTAGTTTCATAAAAATATAGAACTGTACATGATGGGCATTGTGTGACTCATCATGTGTTTGACTTCCTCAAAGAGACCGTCCATCTAAGTCTTTTATTTCTTTCTGCCATACAGCTACAAGACGTATAGTCTTGGGTATATTTTCTTTTCATTCAGTTTCAACATGATGGACACTTATTAAACAACCATGTATTTTTGGTTTTTGCTTGCTCCTGCTACTCCTCCTATATGGGACCATGGGTGGCTGAGGCACTTACCTGTACCAATCACTGACATCTCACCTCTGTTCACATGGGTTCAAGTCTTGGGGTTGACCAACATGGACACGAGAAAACATGGCTAGTTTCTGATAAGTTGGTGGTTCTTCCCAAGTTCTTCCTCCACCAGATGTAATGGCCACTATGTATAGCTATCGTGTGCTGAAAATTGTTGCTAAACCCACAAAGCCACAAACTACTCCTCCTATATCTCTGTATTACTCTCATGAATCTTCTTTCTCTTTATTTTTCCAGGCCTGAGTGAGTTTCTATTAAACAGTTTTACATGTTGACATTCTGTTAATCATATGCTTGAGTATGGTCAGCACTCATGCTGTAAAAATACTGACGTCCTCCAATACTTCTTCATGCTTGCCATACATTTCTTGGATCTTTAAATGTTACTTTATCACAAACTATAATGATTGAGGGATTGTTCCACAATGTTTTTATGCTTTAAGTAATATCGGAATAATAAACAAGAAATACTGTAACCAATTAGAGTATGGATTGAATCTGCAAAGTAATAACCTATAAAAGTTTTATTTAAAACAACCAAATAGTATTATCATTAGTCTATGACGCTCTGAGTGTTTTTTTTACAGTATCATTCAGCTACCAGTTTGCTGAATTATTCTCCTAAGACTGGTTCCACACATTTTGAAAAAACAGGAGCCTAGCTTCAATTTTAATTCATAAAGTGAAATGAAAATCAAAAAAGTAAGTACTGCATAATACAGTAAAATGATGGCCAACTGTCGCTGTACAACATCATAAAATATCAGCAGTCGTAACTTTTTTAAATAAATAGGCAAGACTTTTTTTGTCAGCTAAATTTGCAGAAAATGACTGACCATGTTTAGCTTGGGCCAGCTCCTTTGTAGCCATATTGCAACTTCTGAATTTCTTCCTCCATGTCAAACCGGATCTTTTTCTCTCTAGCCAAGGTCTATTCTTGATGTGCAATTGCAGAATTCAAACTCACTCTAAAACAGTGTGCCAAAAGAAATCGAATGAATGTCCAAAACCTGTGTAAGATATTTGCAAGCCCTGCCTTTGTTAACTTTATTCTTCATGTATTTGAAAGGTTCACCTTTTCTTTAAAAGGAGGATTCGTGAGGGGGAATTCCCATATCCCTCCAAAAAAAAATTCAGTTATGGAATTGAACCTGCCTCTACTTTACAAAATCCTGAGATATTTTTTCTTTAAATGTACTGATAATACTAACAACTGGTGATAATTTACCATATGTTTGACTTTGGCCAACTCCTGTGTAGCAAAGTTTTGTAACTCCTCTTTCTGCTCTTCCTGCTTGTACAACTCTTCCTTCTCCTCCTTTGCTTTACTTAGCTTTTCTGTAAGTTCCTGGATACCCTATCAATAAGACATTGTACTGATCTTAAAAATGCTTAATAATATAAGTGAAAACTTTAATATCATTACTGGCTGCTATCACACCAACCCCCACTTTCACAAAATGTCTCAACTGTAAATAAAAACTATGTTCACAGTCCGAGACCACATGTTTGGGGACAGTACAATACATTAAATACCATAAATGTAATAGGCTAAATATTTTAAGTCGTTCAAGCAATTATACAATTATACATGTATATTTGATGTTGGGGGGGGAGAGTGACAGTTCCAATTTTCTCTTACTAACCTAGCAAAATGATAAGATGATGCTGGTGGTGATGCTAGGAATAACAGAATAAAAAGCAGGCTATTTCATTAAAATTACATTAAATTACACCTCGGACCCTGGGTGGCTGAGTGGTCTAAAGCACTTGCCTTTACCAATCACTGCATCTGCATGGGTTCAAGCTTTGGATTCAGCCAGTGTGGACATGTGAGAAAGCCTGCCTGTTGCTTTCCAAGGGTCAGTGGTTCTTACCAGGTTTTTTTAGGGTTCTTCCACCACCAGTTATATTGCCCACCATATACAGCCTATTGTGTGCTGAAAAATGGTGTTAAATCAATAACAACAACAATTACACTTACCCAACATTGATTTTTACTTATATTGGCTAGCTATGCCTGGTAATTGTCAACCCTTAAATTTATAAAAAAATTCCAAGAAGGAAATATATACTATAAATACAAAAGCTGTGATATCCAATATTCTCAAATTTTGTTTTAAAAACACTCAGGCTCAAAACTCCCAGTCTTGTAGTCATTCTGTGTCATTGTAATTTACCAATCTAGTAGACTGTCCCCTATTAAGACAATCCTTAAAACTGCTCTTTATTCCACTCAAAATTTTCACACTCTGTATGAAATATATTTCAAGAAGAAATTGTTGAGAGTATTTTTGATATACATTAGGAATAAAATGAATTATTATCATATATCATGAACATCGGATTTAATATACATGCTAGATTTTTTTATTCACTTGTTTAATATATTACAATATACATCTGATACATTGTCAAACCTATCTTGATAGTCACCTTTACTTAGCGGTCACCTGTTCACAATAGTCATTCTAACAACCCCCCCCCATATATGAACATCCTGTATGTAATGATAACCTGCCTTCAACAGTCAGTGGCCAAGTGTTTCCTAACCAAACAATGCTTTCTAACTGCCTTAAGCAGTCAATGGTGCATATCTGCAGTGACTTTTCAGTCTTTTGCTTCATGAGAAAGGCACTGTTTTAGATAAAAGAATATCATGTGACTGATACTCATGTTAATGGTGTAATAGTGTTAATAGTGTAACTCAAAGGTGTAAATATTCAAAAGCAAGGCAGTCTTTATCATTAGAGTAAGAGGTTGAAGCAGCTCTTCTTCTGGATGGTGGGAAAAGTACCAGTGTTGCCTTTTGTGCCAATGTGACAGGTATAGTTCAATATTTTCATCTATCTCTGAATAAAAAAGCTTGTCTTTAAGAAGAGAAAAAAGTTACATCCCATTTCATTAAGACCAGGGGTCATCAAATGTTTAAAACTTGTCTGTAAAGATGGAAGAAGTTTTGATTCAAGGATCACAAAAAAATGGCTGTATATGGCTTCTTTTTATTTCCTACTCATCAAAAGCTTCTCACAATAGCTGACTGTCTCACTGAGTTCAGCAACTGGCTAATCCAGATGTTTTAAAATGTGAACAAACTAACATCAGTAATTATTTAAAGTCAGTGATATTTCATTTATAGGATGGATTAAAGTGAGCAGGATGAAGTAATTTTGTGTAGAACATACATTTGGGAGAAAACAACACATATGCAGAATTTATAATTTTGTTGCATAATGCATATCTTGATAACATAAAATTAATAATAATAAAAATGACAATAATAATGGTTCAAAAACCAATTGTAACAGGTGAACCTGTATACAGATGTCACCTGTGTACAAAGGCCAGTTTTGCCTTTTTCCATGGGTGGCCGCTATAGACAGATTTGATTGCATGTTGAATACCACATTATATTAAAAATTTTTTAGCTTCACAGAGGTTAAATGGTACAGATATAAAGCATGCTTTGATTCACATAGCTTGATAAACACATTTTACATATACTAGAATTCTGAAATCAGGGATGATTCCACAAATAAACTTTTTGGAATCCCCATCCATAGAAGTGTTTTCTTTTTATCATGGAACAAATATCTTAAAGGAATTTTTAATGCAAAAGCTTCTGGTTTCTAACTTTCTATCCTTCATCACTCATGCGTTTTTTTTGTAGTAATTTTTTTTTTTCAGTTATCCCTTTATTATAAGGGTTTATAAATAGTGTAAAGCAGTGTTTCCAAAACTATAACATCAGAGCTGCCAACCCTCCAGACTCACAATTAGTGAAAAGAGGGATAAAAATGAGTGAACTTTGAACACAATTAGTTAAAAGAGGGATAAAAATGTGTGAATTTTTAACACAATTAGTGAAAAGAGGGATAAAAATTAGTGAATTTTTAACACAATTAGTGAAAAGAGGGATAAAAATTAGTGAATTTTGAACACAATTAGTGAAAAATTATACCCTAACACTAGCTCCTTCCACTTTCATGGTCAGTACTGCATTATACGAAAATCCCAAAATAAAACTAAAACTTATTATTTACACTGAATAAAAGCACAATTTTATTTGCAGATAAATTTATTGACATACACAAACTTCATGCTATTTGTCATTATATGATGCTGTGGCAGACTTGAACTTCCTCAATTGGGCATTGGTAAATTTGTTTTCAAAACAGTCCAGGCTTCTTGCTTGCTGTTTAATCTTGGTGACTAAAATTGTTGCAAATTTTCAGCACCTAAGGAGTCACTCAAGTTTGTCTTATTCTTCCTTACAATGGGAAATATTCTTTCACTGTCAATGTTGCTGATCTCAAACTGAGAAAGGCAGGTTATATTCAACAAGAAAACTCACAAACAATGCTTCAGCATTGGTAGATTGCAGGACTTGAGTAGGTGGCTTAAAGTACTCAAGAGCTGAAATCTGCTGGGTGCTCTTCATTTTTCCAATATCTAAGTGCTTTTGTAAGCTGTGTGCTTTTTCACATCGTTATGCCACATGCTCACAGGGGCTCGTATCGTTGCTTTCAATTTATCTGTCATAAATGTACTATATAATATATAAACATATATACAGTCCTACCCACTTATATCGACAACACTTATGTCGACAAGTCGCCTATTTCGACAAAAAAGCAAAGCCCCGGTCCCTTGGTCTACTATTACTACCAAAATTGTCATGCTTATGTCGACGTCGAGATAAAAAAATTAACGTACATGTCGACAGAAGCCCTTGGTTCCAGCTTGAACAAATCTTTTGTTTTCTAATCATTTATGTCAACAAGCTGCCAGTTCCGACCCATACTTTGTTCAACAATTAGTTGATCCTGCTGCCAGGCTTTAATTTTACCGCCTTATCATTTATGTCGACCAGATGCCAGTTCCGACCCAAACTTTGTCAACAATTAGTTGATCTTGCCGCCAGGCTTTAATTTTCTCGCCTAATCATTTATGTCAGCAAGTGGCCAGTTCCGACCTGTACTTTATTCAACAATTAGTTGATCTTGCTGCCAGGCTTTGATGTCGCGGTCGGATAAAAAAAAAACAACAGGCTTTTGTTTCGTCCTATAAAGTTGGCCTCTCACGACGACTTAAATAAAAGCAATGAAATCTGATCTGATTCTTGCATTTTCCAAAGTGATTGGTGATTAAAACAAGTTTATTGTGCTGTGAAAGTTTCCTTTTTAACTTTATTTATATTTACGATGGCTACCAACGGCAGTGTAAATGCAGATTAAATTTACAGTCTCTGGAACCTAAATATCTGGCTGTTAAGGAAGTTGAAGGTGGGGCATCTCGCAAAGATGTCTGTGAAAAATTTTAAATGTATTGAGCTGACATTGTTACAATATTGTATTGTAAGAATCATTTTCTTTTAATACCTCATTAGCATGTGTCAATGTATACAATATTATGCCTTCATTAATCATATCAGCCGCATATCTCTTGTTCGCTTTTATGTACTTTTCACGATGACTTCTGTAACTAAATACAAGTACTGTTTAAACCAACTTGTTGACAGGTTTTCATTTCCCTGTGAATAGCCCCATCCCCTTGGAGCCTCAGTAAGATGGGAACAGACTGACCAAAATCTAGGCCAATTTAAGTACATGTACTCCAAGCGTGTAAATAACAACTATGCAACCATGTGCTTATGCCGACATTGAATAATCGTAGTGAATGTTTTTCATATCAGGATGTGACCGATGCAATATTTTAATGTGGATTTTATTACACAAAGGTAACCAAAATGTAATTTGTCAATATACAAGTGTATCTGACACTGGTTTTGTCTTCATGTAATCAAAATTTGCATTGTTTGTTTTCTCAAAGTGTCAATGTTACTCACTGACGACAGGTCACCCCTTACTGACGAATTTAACTTGTATCTTTTTTTCAGAACCCCACCCCCCAAACACTTATCTCGACATCCGCCTATGTCGACAATATTTCCTCGGGCCCGAGGATGTCGACATAAATGGGTAGGACTGTATATCGAAAAAGCTGTCTTCATTTGGTGTTTGTTTTTAAAAAAAATTACAGTAGCTACGAGTATGTACATGTGCTATTTTTTTTTAAAAGGTTGGGTCCTGGTTTTCTTCACAAGTATTTGTAAAACTTCTGTTCAAATTATAGATTATATACTTTACAATGCTTGTTACAGGGCAAACTGTAACAAATGGATGTAGTTCTACTAACATCATGACTAGCAATACAGGACGTTATGGGTATCAGTGACTACTGCTGCTATTTTGACTAGCACTTAACAGGATAAAATTTATTTTATTCATGATTTAAACCAAATGAAAATTCTGGAATTCGTGATTTTTTTGCATGTGGCATGAATCTGTGAATTGCTATCGAGTCATGAAATTCATGCCAAAATCATGAGGGTTGGCAGGTCTGTAACATCTATGTTCCCATTTTGAGACATCTGTCTTATCAGCGTACCCCTTCTCCCAGTGCCCTAGTGTTTTCTTTAGTATGAATTTTAGTGATTTAATTGCTGTCATGTACCCCGAAACCCTTTCGTGTAACACCAGTTGTACAAATACCACACTTTGGAAACAATGGTGTAACCAAAATAAGTTACATATGTTTGTTCTTGTTTTGAAGAGAAACTAGCTTTTTAGATGTAACCAGTGTTATACTGAGCATAAATGCTACAATGTAGTACACTACGTTTGTGGAGATCATCTCATGTTGCATGTATCAGTGGAGTGATTGAAAGAATATAAGTATCACATATATGTATTCACCATGAGAGCACATGCATTGCACCCTCACCAATTCTGTGCTGATTTTATTTATCCCATCAGCACATTCAGTCACTGATTAAATATCTCAAAATAAACACAGACATTCTAAATTTTAACCTTATGTAATCTGATTATTTAATAACCATTTTAACATGAAGTTCTTCTATTGTTTTGCCAATACTTCCTATGTCTTACACAAGGAATAAGCTACATTAAGTTCTGATTGGTGGCTAATGCTGACCCATGACTGGAACATACAATAACTACCAATTAAAATCAGTGAATCATATTTCACTATGTGACACACCAGATGTCTAGCCATCAAGTTGAACATAGTCACTTCGTTTAAAGAACAAATGCCACCATTTATTATAAATTTCATCATTCTTTCAATCTAACAAAAGTTGGGAAAAAAGGAAATGATTTGTTAAAAAAGCTATCTGACATAATCCACTCTTTGAAATAATCAAGATGTTAGGTTTGAATGATGTTCAAATATTCAGTTTAGAATTTAAAAAAAAAGATGTGCCACCCCTTAATTCAGTCAATGAAGTTGTTCATAATTCTGTTCTTTTTCAACAGTGATCCAAAAGCAGGGATGTGATACATCTGACAAATTCCGTTACTGACTAATCTAATAATATCACTTACACGTGGTACAGACTGAATCAAGACAGAATGAAGAGAAGCAAGCCTGATTTGTTAAGCGGATCTGACAAGAGAAAACGTACAATCAATAAACATAATACTCAGGTGAATATTGGTGATCAGATGGTGTGCTGGAATACTTGATGGACAAAATTGGGCAGAAGACAGTTCTACATAATGTGGTGTTGGCTTCTTATTCCAGCTTCGACTAAAATCGGTTGACTCACTGTACACGTGAAAAATGGCCAGATTTCTCAGTTTAAGGGAGAAATTACATGGCTTATAATGTGATGAAACATTGATATTATCTGGTTTTAATGGAACCCAACAATGTTTAGGACCAATGTCTTTGAAAATTCAGTATTATTCAGATGATTTGGCATATACGATTCTTTGCACGTAATGGCAGCATTGGGATTCTAAAAGTGGTTATTAAATGATGAGTAAAGTACTTCTTATAGTGGGAACACATTTGAAATATCTCCTTTATGCTGAACATGCAGTTAGGATAAGATAATTAGCATGGAATCAGCAATGCGGTGGTGGTATTACAAACATCACCTTGCGTAACTTTGTAGAAGGCAATCAGATATTGTCAATAGGTATTTCTTTTTTTACTGACAAAAATGAATGCCTGTGCCTTCAATATCTGTCTCAGATGAATTCTCAATTAAAAGAATAAAAAGGTAGATGACTACTAATTATCTATGACTGCTGATTATAAAAAGTAACTTGTACACGGTAAGTATCTTTCTGTATCAATTCTCTGCCTCTTGTATCAATATGTGTATCGGCATGGCAAAAGTAGTGATGCACTGACAAATCGGGGGGGGGAACAGTGTATTACATACTTGATCTTTCTTTGCAAGCTCCTCCTTGAATTCATCTGACAGTTTTATCCTGCTCAACTGGTACTGCTCATTCAGTTCCTGAACTCTCTTAGCCATTGCTGAAACAAACACAAATATGTACCCTCAAATATAGTGATAACTATCTTTACAAAATGTAGTCCTTCCAGATATATATATATATATAGAGTCAAACCTGTCACTAGCAGCCACTCAGTGGAAAAGACAAAACTGCTCATTGCACACAAGTGACTTCTGTACAATCAACATGAAATGGCTAGAATGTTTGGTTCCATTAGTGTCCAGTTTAGCAATGTTTCATCATATAAACATACAATGTGAGCAGGTTTATCAAGAAAAGCTTACTGCAATTTCAGTAAAGTTAAAATTATGTGATGAATCACAATAGAAACGATATAAACACCAACAAAATTTTTGCAAATATATTTCTTGTCAATTACAACTAATTTTAGTGAAAACTGTAATAAAAGTAATCTATGGTGATTAGACTAAGGGAAAAAAAACCTGCATCACAAAATCATGACTTGTGTCTAAAACTAAGCTCAAATGATTATATGCAAAATTCTAACTGTAAGACCTTTCAGGGGTAAGAACTGTCCCTCATTTACAATGGACTAGTAACATTGATCAATTTTGTTCTTAAGCTTTTCCTGCTTTCCAAACTGAACAAGTTCTTAAACCATGAACGTAGAAAACTGTTTTACAATTGTTTTATTTTCCACTGATTGGTTAATGATGAAAACAGCACTCAAAAAACCCCAGATCAAATCTTCCCACTGCAAAAATGAACACTTGGCTTTATATTGGGGGTTGACCCTTCATCTCCATCTGATCCATTTTTTTAATAAAGAATTAAGATGGATGAACATTATGGAAATAATCAAATAGCAAAAGTGTTGACATTGTACCAGAGTAATACTTTCCTATGCACAGAAAACACACAATACCTTAGATTAAAGATATAAATAAACTTTTAATTCTAAAACCAAAGAAAGGACTACAATGAATCAACTATCACTTGTGAGGGTACAAATTTTTGTGAATTTCATGGTTACTACACATCATAAAATGTAAGGACCAAGCAAACAATGATCCCTCCGTGAAAACAATAGGACCCTTTCCCAATCCTGGAAATTAGATCTCAAACCCAAAAATTAAGCACTGATATAAATAAGATACTGCTAGCAACCATATTTAATATAATTACAATATTTTAAAATGGTTCTCATTATGTGGAATATCCCCCCCCCCACAGACTCAAATTGTAAAATCTCCTCTTGCTACATTTCTGCATGTAAATATATGTTTGAATATGATCTATGTATATACCCGCTTATAAGTTGAGTCAAACTGCAAACAACAAAGATACTGATCTGCCTTAGCATAATGCACCTGCAGATCAGGGTCTATGTTGTTTATTCTACTGATTACTCCTAACAAACTGCATCACCCCAGATCTGTCGACACATAAAGCAGATCAGGGTCTATGTTGTTTATTCTACTGATTACTCCTAACAAACTGCATCGCCCCAGATCTGTCGAAACATAAAGCAGATCAGGGTCTATGTTGTTTATTCTACTGATTACTCCTAACAAACTGCATCGCCCCAGATCTGTCGACACATAAAGCAGATCAGGGTCTATGCTGTTTATTCTACTGATTACTCCTAACAAACTGCATCGCCCCAGATCTGTCAACACATAAAGCAGATCAGGGTCTATGTTGTTTATTCTACTGATTACTCCTAACAAACTGCATCGCCCCAGATCTGTCGACACATAAAACAGATCAGTGTCTGTACAGTTTGCAGCTGAACTTGTCTTTTAAGCAAGTATATACAGTAGAGGAGTATCAATCTGACTATGAAGCACAGATAGATACTAAGTTTGAAAGTGTGTGTAGAATTGAGTGTAAGTGGTTCATTCATTTGGATTTGTATATAAATGTGTGTTTGTGCATGTGTCTGTATGTGTGCATAAAATATGTAGTAAATAACTGTTCTCTATATATATTTGTTTATACATCTTAAAATGAGTTACCCTTATCAAACAAAGTATCTTATTATTATTATTATTGTTATTATTATTATTATTTACTTACTTGCTTACTTACTTGTGTGAAAATTTATAAAAGAAGAACCCACAAGCATATCTGGTAGAATATGTGAGGTACATCAGCATACCATATTAGAAGTGCTGCTCAAAAGTTATGAAACTCAAAACTGGCTTAAGTTTCCTTTACTCAACTGTAATGCAATGCAATCAACTGCCATTTAAGATCAATTATTCATCCAATATCATTTTTTTAAAGTGTAGATTTAAATAATATTTGGTATATGAATAAGTATCAATAATAGTTATCATCACTTACATCTTGCATTCTGACAGTCAACAAACTTTAGTCACTGTTCTGGCATTAAATTAGTTCATGAAATATTAATCACTTTACAAATTTGCCGTTCATGAACTTAGCATCACCCTTTTAAACAATCTGTCTAGTCATAAAATTTTCTGTCTGTCCAAAAAATTTGCATGCTTTTAATTTTGTATCAGAAATACTACTGTTTTTCCTGATTTTAAGTTAACAAATTAATTTTCATCTCCCTTTTGAAATAATCACATCATATATTTACTATAGTGTTATCAGTCACAATTGATGAAGTTACAGATGTGCCCTATAATTATTTCTTCTTGTATCTATTATATTAGTCTCTATGAGGGCTATCAGATATCCTGAAATTGGAATTGCCAAATATAGTTTCCCAAAACAAAACATACCGGATTTGTCCAGCAAATGCAGGAATAATATATATTTTCCTATATTAATACTGGGTATGTTTCATCATGTGGTACCAAAAACAAGATATTTTAATGAGTGGTACCACACGATGAAATATATCCAATATTAACGTAGGAAAAGAAAATTTTCTTTTTATTAAATACCAAACTTGCACCAGAAGTGAAGTTTAGAAGATTAAACTCATTCTCCAGCACAACATACTCATTCTCACCCACTTTTCATGAATTCACTGCACTTTCATAGGCTGATTATATAATTGACAAAACCTAAGAACACAGTAGGACTGAGTTGACATAATCTGTTGCAGTAAATCACATTATAATCTGTCGCAGTAAATTACATTTTTGTCATTTTGTAAGCTATCTGACACTGAATGAAAACAATGTGAGTCTGATTTATAATGTAAAACAGTGGGTTTATTGTTGTACTCAAGTAAGGGGAAATAACTTCATTGAGATGCAAATGGCATCTGGTCAAATTTCTTTATCAGATTAATTTCTTGTCTGTAAAATAAGACAGTTTCTATTTATTTGTTCTAGCTCACAAAGGACTCGTGTTTTGTTTCTGCAGGTGCAACTTTTGTCAACAAACATAATCAAGCATTGCATGGCATGATGGGAAATCATATGTGTGTGTATATATACATATATATATATATATATATATATATATATATATATATATATATATATACACACACACACACAATATTTATCATCCAGCAAATATTCTTTCATTGGATGCAAAACTAAAAATCTCTTCTCTTTTTGCAAATACTGCAACAGAATAATAACATACAGTATGGAAACAATGTATTTCATAAATTTAAAATCTAATGCGCATGTCCCATTCCTGTTACATCAAGAATAATTTTATTATATAACGATAAGGTCTCCAAAGATAATGCACATTCTCACCATCTTGTTGTTTCTCTAAGGCAGTCTCTAGTTTCTCTAATGATCTATTCTTCTCCTTTATGATGGCAGCATATTCTGTAAAATATAAAATTCTGCTAAAGAAAAAGTCTATTAATACAATTAACCTTCAATCTTACAAAGTTTGAGGGGAAAAAAAAGAAACACAACAGGAAAATAAAATATGAAAATATTCTTTGCTACTAATCTTCATTTATTACTAACGTTACATCCAAGTTCATGCTAGAGGCGATTCAGGTTAAATAGTTACTCCATTGCATGTCATTTCAACCAAATATGCAGTGAAAGATACATTCACTTTGCCCTTTCTCAAGTCAATGTCTTTACCCACTTGTCCCACACACTCTTTGACCATTAAAAGCTTTCATACTCTGAATGCAATAATAACGTTTTGATAAAAATAAATCGGTGAATAACAATTTATCGTTATAGTTTCTGATCCACTTTCATGTCCGTTTAATGCATAGTTATATCTGCCATTATTACAGTCTATGAGATTTCTGCAAGAGAATTACTTGTGGAGTCTGAAGAAATAATTGTAACTCCATGTATTTATAGCCCAATCATATGTACATGATTAATGTGGAGGTATAATGTGGAAAGAAAAGTTAAGTGGATGAACAATCGGGGGCCCTAACTCCTCTCAATGACATAGACAGGTAGAAATCAAAATCAAAGTCTGAGCAGTATAAGGCCAAAAATCAAATTCTGGTTGCAATCCAAAAACAATAATAATGTTAAGCTGTGTAAATGAAAAGTTAGGAGGATGGGCAAACAAGGACCCAAAACATCTCTAAATGAAAACATAAAAGGCTGGAAATTGAAATCAAGTAGTCATCAATATAAACAGGCATTATCAAATTGCTAAAATTCAATAATTCACAATAGAATTATCTTGCAGAACCCAAATTGTTGATGGATGAATGGATAGACAGATGGATGAATGGACAGACAGAGATATGGATCAATGGTCAGACTGATGGACATGTTTACTATAAAGTTCCAGTGATATCATCAATCAGGATCCTAAAAATGAAATGGGATCAATGAACATATCCAAGTTATTCTGATGTGCCTTATAGTAAGGGAATACCATACTGATCCATGTATACTGTGTATATAACTGTGAATGTATCCATGTATCAACACAGATTTGTCATCACATAATACACCAATATGTAAGGGTCTATGCAGGTAATTTGAAGTCCTAAAAGAAACCAACAGCATGAACCATGACCTGTTAAGTCATTACAAGACAACATATTTGGGACTACAATGTTCTTGAGTGGGTGCTCATTATTACAAAGTATGTATGATGTTTTGCTTCTTATCTGTAAATTACTGGAAATATTCTATCACTTAGCTATTAGTTAATCAAATCAGTTGTCTGCTTAATGTTCCTCTTCATTAAACAAGGTAATGATTAATCTCCAAATAAACAAGGCTGACATACAGCAAACACTATTATCCTAGTCCATCTGAGCCAGACGGGTCAAAGTTACACTGTATTAAACACATCCTGAACTAGATGATTAAGGTTAAAGTTATACTGGTTTATTCAAGTCCTGCTGATCTAGATGGTACAAAATTACATTGAATTAGCCAGATCCTGCTGATCTAGATCATTCAAAGTTACAATGTATTATCCAGGTCTTGCTGATCAAGATGGGTCAATGTTACACTGTATTATCCAAGTCCTGATCAAGATGGGTCAATGTTACACTGTATTATCCAGGAATGGTTGGTCAAGATTAGCAAAATTTTATGGTGAATCCACTCTAGGTGTATCCGCTCTATACATAATATACAGACCTTAACTATGATACAAAATATACAATAATTCTCTTGAGGTATCAGGTAACATAAAATCATTCAACAGTTTTTGTTTCTTTAAATATGGAGAATTCATTTGCAACTAAAGGTGCATCTGGATAGTTAAAACTACTATCTGTCTTATCTTTTTAATGGTGACACTAATTGTTTTACCTGAAATTTTCCCTTCATATTTTTTGCACTGTTCAGTTCTTTTCATAAGAATGGCTATCAAGTCTTCTTTTGATGCATTTGCCTGAAAAATAAATTAAAATAAAAAATTTTGAAAGTCAATGTTACAGGTTTAGTTACTCACTTGAACAGCAATGCTAGAGACAGCTGCCTATCAGAGCAATTTCTTTCCTTTTCCATCATTTTGAGCATCCAAAGGTTCAATGATATGAAGGTAAATATTTCTATCTAATCCAGGTCACAATAACATATACTCAACTGTATTATTTTTCACTCATAGGGAATTTGCATATAACTGTAAGACCAGGGCTTGTATGAATGTATTGTTTCATCTGCTAACTATGCTATAAAGTTTACCCACACTAACAGACTTGCAAAATCTCAACACCAAATCTCATATTCAGTTTTATTCTACAACAGGAATGAAGCCCAAGAAGTGAAATACAGTGGCTAAAGTGAATAACCCACCAACCCAGTTGCAATATTAAATAATGACAATCTCTACTAACACAGCTATTTTTGAAGATGGAGAAAGATGGCAAAAATGACTTCTACATTTGCAATATTCCCTGAATTTTACCATTTTGCTTCACCAAGTTTTACAAGTAAATGCAGGATACACACTATAAACATCTATGACTATGACCCATAAACTTCACACATGAGAAAACCTAAGAACTCCAACTGTTTCAAATCTTTAAGTGGATGCCATATTCTTCTGTCTTTTGCATTCCTCTTCCACTTAATATTTGGAATGGACAAAACAGCTTCTGAGAAGATGTCAAATTGAACAACTTCAAAAGGTCTCTTCGAACACCACCAAATATCTGTCTTGCCATCTGCTAATGCAAGCGAGATTTAAAAATGAAATCTATTTTTTTACACGAACAATAAACACTTTACTTATTATCTATATATGCCACATTTATGTCTTGAGGTAGAACCATATTCCTAAACTCTGTAACATCAACATCATTTATTATAAACCAAAGGAGATGAAATTACAGAGGAGAAAGATGTATTTCTGCCCAAAAATATATACATTCTACTTATATAAAAAAACATACAGCACAAAAAACATAAGTTTTGAAGCCTGATTTTTTTAAGGCTGAAAATTAATCGTTTTGGAACCAGATTTTGTATTTGGATTTTAGACTTCTTGACGTTAGATCTAAAGCACACGTCTGAACAACACACAGACAGATGACCCTTTGCAAAAAATAGGATAAGTTTGAAATGTGGAGTATAAAGAGGCCAGGACTCGAAAAGCACCATGAAATGATAGTTCCATGAAACACAAAAACAACCACCAAGAAAAGAAGTTAAGGCTTCACCTTTCTAGATATGCACATGCAAAATGCCAATCCAAAAAGCAATGTCTTTTATGCACTTAAGCATCCATAAAACAAAAATCTCTTGGAACAGATGCGTCTGGATATAATCAGAAGTAACCCTAAAAATGAATTTTTCCTATGCCCATTTCAGGCAAAAAGGAAAAGAATCTCCAGGAGAAAATGTTTAAATACTGTAACACCTACTCGTAAATATGTTTTGATTATTCCTAAATGTGTTTTTTCAGAAGATGAAGATACACTTACAATCAATGCATATTAATTAGTTCATCAAATGACCACTGTAGAATTTAATAAATTCATGTTTAACTTACATAAGCTTCATCACTTGCTTGACTACTAGCTGGAGATGCTGTCAAGTTCAGGACTGAATCTGTGTCATTGAAAGGTTTGTCTTTTGAAGCTGGACTTTGAACTGGTGTCCCTTGTTGTAACAAGAAAAAAAAATGAAAAAATTAATAATTAAAACCTATTTCCATAACTTGACTAAAGCAATGACAATAAAACATATCTTAAAGATCACTGCCATACAAAACCACTTGACCTTAGAGACCAAATTAGGAACCACCTGACCTTAAGAGACCAAATTACTAATGCATGAATTTATTAATTATACAGTGTTTTGACCTGCCATGAAAGATCACTCATCCTGAGACCATGACTTTTTAGCAGAAGGTGTGGTTATCCAAGACAAGTTCTACTGTTCAAGTTAACTTCTGCTGTACTGAGAATGACACATGTACTAGATTTGTGTTTGTACAACATGTACGCCCACATGGAAGACCACAACATCTTTGTCCAAAAAGTTTAAAAACTTATTTTTAAAAATTAAAAATCTTTAATAATGGTATGAAAATCAAATCAGGTTATCTATATAAGCATACAAGCATGCATACTAAATTTCATTTACCTCAAGTGCTTTTCTATCAAAAAGTTAATATGTAAAATTCTAATCAGGTCATTGACATATGCATGAAAACATAACAAATTGTTTGTATACTCCAAGTAGCTTTTGCTTAATCATACTAACAAATTTTACCAGTATGTCCACAAAGATCAAAAGGATGTGAACATGATATTTGTTTAACTGTATTTCTACTCTGAGTATTATCAAGGTAGACTACATGGTATATAAGGATCTTTTGTATGAATGTGTAAAGCATTCATGCTGTACCACATCTGATCTGATATAGTACAGAATGTCTTGTTGGTTGCTTTTTTTTTTTAATGGAATATTCAGCACTTTATCTGGCTACATCATTCTGAGGAAATGGAAGCTATGTGCCTTTCCCAAGGACTTGCCAAGACAGCTACCAGGCTGGCCTGGACACATATAAAACACACAACCCTTGGATTATGAGTCAAATCCTCTACTGAGTTACTGCAGATCCTAAGGCAATTTTGGATGGAAAGTTGTTCTAGGACAGCTAGCAATACATGATGGGAGATATGTTCCATTTGTAAGTTTTTCAGCTGGTTTCCATCGAAGCCACTCCATCGCTTGGGGGAAATAAAACCCCAATAATTTAACAGCATTTCCCAGGAAACAGTCAAACCAAGCTTGATCAAAATTGGCTTGGTATGTTTTGAGAAAGAAGTTTAACAAGTACAACTAATATGCCCTTCTAGACTTTATGAACTGAAGCAGTAGCAGACATTTTAATGCTACTACAAATTAAAAAAGGAACCATTAATCATCCAATGTGGATAGAAAAGTTGTGTGTGTGTGTGTGTGATTTGGAGTTTTAACGTAGTTTTAACAATTTTCTAGCCATGTCACTATGATGCCTGCAGTGTGGCAGTTTATAGTGATGTCCAGCACTGAGGCATCATGGTGCACCTAGTCTGTCACAGAATAAGGCAAGAAATAACATGGTTTTGTCTTTGAACGATTTGATCATTTTCATCGAACATGCGTACAACGTTACCTAGGATGGATAATTGTTTCTCTAGTTAAGCGACTGAACTAGCATGTATCTCGTCATAGATCAATTGCAACGAGAGACACAAAGAGCATGGTATGCATGGGTATTTTTACCCTTACTAAGACTCATTCTCCTGGAGATTTAAGATAAGTTTCTTCTCTAACTGACACATTGATCTTATGGATCTTGTCAAGGAGTGTACATTCTCCATTTTTGTTCTACAGCCATAGGGGTAAGTGTTACATTTTTATTTTACCACTATGCAGATTTGAAACATTGTGAACTTTTGAACTGTTACAGGTTGCTATTAAGAGTTTAACTTAGTAGCATGTATCTGTAGATTTTAATTCCGTACCTGTTATTAAGACCAATTTGGTTTTATTTTAGCTGTGTGTGTGTGTGTGTGCGGGTATATCAGGCTGTCGGTCTGGTCATCTGAATGGGGATTGAAGCAGGTGTGACCATCAAGGCCATACAAGGACAGAACTGCTGATTTGTAAACTTGTGCGCATGGTGGATCCATGAAGGGAGTGTACAGCCCAATACAAGTGTGGGCCAACCCAAGAATTCAGGAGAACTGTGTTGTTTGACAATGGATACGTAAACCAGGTCAAAATGTTTCATTTGCAAGTTTTTACAAATATTTACGAGTCATCCGCGGTTATGAATTGTACGGGCTGTACAAATGACTGAGTCGTGAGTCATGTGTTTGGCACAATTGTTATGCTAATTCAACTGATCATATTTGTTTCAATTGATGATGTTTCAATCGAATACAATTGTGTTACCTTCATTACATGAGATTTTTTGAATCTCACTTTCATTACATGAGATTATTTGAATCTTACTTTCATTACATGAGATTATATGAATCTTACTTTCATTACATGAGATTATATGAATATTACCTTCATTTCTGAATATATGAATCACATTTTTGTTTTTCCATTTGTGAATGTTTGTGTTAAGTAACTGAATGAATCACTGTATATCTTATAGAGGATATACATATTTTTATCAATTCATTTCATAAACTTCCATCTTTCATCACATTGTGTTGTGTTGTCATTTAATCCAAGCATCCATTCAGGTCAAATCCTGTTACACAGTCATATTAACCTGACACCAGGATGACCAGTCCTAACACTAACCTCTTAATGCTGAGCACCAAGCGAGGCAGCTGCTACTACCCTTTTTAAAAATAAGTCTTTGGTATGACTCGGCCGGGGTTCAAACCCGTGACCTCCAGCATCCAAGACAGACATTCTAACCACTTAGGCCACTGAAGCGGTGATACAAAAAGTTGAAAATCATGTACGAATAAATTACTGATAATGTAAATAGTACACTAAATTTTTACTTAAATTCGTCAATTCTTTATTGAGTACCTGTATGTAAACATGTCAGTGGATTTAAAGACATAAATGCATGCTTATGAACATGTAGCATGTAGATAAAGAGACAGATATACAGACATTAGTAACACTATTTATTTAGCTGTCCCCTCCCCCATCCATGGTGAAAGACTATAACAAAATTATTGATTATAGGAGATATTTATCAGCATGTCAACATTCTTTATATTATATGTAGCAGTAGCTTGAACATTCAGTGATGCCCCAACACACACACACACACACACACACACACACACACACACACACACACACACACACACACACACACACACACACACACACACACACACACACACACACACACAGTATTGTGAATAACGAAATTACTGAAACATGCAAGTTGGACCACACATGAACTTACTAAAGCAAGCATGCATCACAAACAGGCAAGGAATATCACCTTAAATTACTCAAGCATGCAAGTAGTATACATAGACAAGCAGGATCACACATGAAATTACTCCAGCATGCATGCAGTATATACTGACAAGGATCACACATGACATTACTTAAGTATGCATGTAGTACATACTGACAAGGATCACACATGAAATTACTCCAGCATGCATGCAGTACATACTGACAAGGATCACACATGAAATGACACAAGTATGCATGTAGTACATACTGACAAGGATCACATATTAAATTACTCAAGCATGCATGAGTACATACTGACAAGGATCATACATGAAATTACTCCAGCATGAATGCAACATACTGACATGGATCACACATGAAATTACTCAAGCATGCATGCAGTACATACTGACAAGGATCACACCTTAAATTACTCAAGCATGCATGCAGCACACATGAGGATCACACATAAAATTACACAAGTATGCATGTAGTACATACTGACAAGGATCACATATTAAATTACTCAAGATGCATGAGTACATACTGACAAGGATCACACCTTAAATTACTCCAGCATGCATGCATTACATTCTGACAGAAAGGAAGACACATGAAATTACTCAAGCATGCATGCAGTACATACTGACAAGGATAGCACCTTAAATTACTCAAGCATGCAAGCAGTACACATTGACAGGAAGGATCACACATGAACTTACTCAAGCATGCATGCAGTACTTACTGACAAGGATCACATATTAAAATACTCAAGCATGTGTGCAGTACATACTGACAGGAAGGAAGACACATGAAATTACTCAAGCTTGCATGCAATACAGACACAGATCACACATTAAATTACTCAAGCATACATGCAGTACACACCCACATGAATGACACATGAAATTACTCAAGCATACATGCAGTACAAACTGACATGGATAACACATGCAATTACTCAAGCAAGCATGCAGTACACACTGACATGGATGACACATGAAATTACTCAAGCATATATGCAGTACATACTGACAAAAAGGAAGACACATGAAATTACTCAAGTATGCATGCAATACATCCTGACAAGGATCACACACTAAGACACTCAAGTATGCATGCAATACATACTGACAAGGATGATACATGAAATTACTCAAGCATACATGCAGTACACACCGACATGAATGACACATGAAATTACTCAAGCACACAAGTAGTATAAACTGACATGGATAACACATGTAATTACTCAAGCATGCATGCAGTACACACACTGACATGGATGATGCATGAAATTACTCAAGCATGCATGCAGTACATACTGACAGAAAGGAAGACACATTAAGATACTCAAGCATGCATGCAATACTTACTGACAAGGATCACACATTAAGATACTCAGGCATGCATGCAATACATACTGACAAAGGATCACACATTAAATTACTCAAGCCTGCATGCAGTAAATACTGACAAGGATAACACCTTAAATTACTCAAGCATGCAAGCAGTACACATTGACAAGAAATTATTCAAGCATACATGCAGTACATACTGACAGGATCACACCTTAAATTACTCAACCATGCGAGCAGTACACACTGACAAGAATGACATGAAATTACTCAAACATGCATGCAGTACATACTGACAAGGATAACACCTTAAATTACTTAAGCATGCATGCAGAACACACTGACAAGAATGACATGAAATTACTCGAGCATGCATGCAGTACATACTGACAGGAAGGAAGACACATGAAATTACTCAAGCATGCATGAAGTACATACTGACAAGGATCTCACATGAAATTACTTAACATGCATGCAGTACATATTGATAAGAAGGATCACATAATCCCCACCTTTTCTCTGAAAGCACAGGAATGAAAAGTAGTCTATCTTTCACTCCTCCATGAAAATATGGTATGGTGATCCACCCCACCCCACCCGAGAGGTCTTCTCATGTAACCCCAACTCTTGATAAAAACCATCTTGCATAAATTCAAAACAGTACTTTTACCATATTGTTTCCATCTTGTGAGGTCTACCTTTTTGTAAGGCCTTGTTCATCTTTTCACTAAGGTGAGACCATTCTAGATAAATAAGAAAAAGAGAATATGACAGACAACAGAAGGCAGACGGTGATCTGATGTTTTCTTACCAGACAAACTTGTCCTCCTGTTCATGCCATGCACAGGTGTTGATGACAAATTTCTTTCTGTTTCACTGACATTTCCTCCCTCCTTCTGAATCTTTTCCTTCAATTTGGCAAACATACTGTCATCAGGTGCTCCTTACCTATAAAGTATATGTACTGTATGCATCACTGACTGTATATTGTCTTTGTTACTTTTGCAATTCTGATGTAATAGAATGCATGAACTAAAAAATAAAGAAGTGATGTAGGGAATGCAAGAAAATATTCTACATATAACAAGAAACATCTTTTATTACCATCATTTAGAGGGTAAATACTATAATTTATACTATATAATACATGTGAACCTCCCACACAGGAAGGTTTTTCTCCCAATCCTCTCACCACTCATTCCCATGTGCACAACATTATTAATGAAATTTTTGTTCCATTTTACATACATTCTGCTTCCAGTGTAGTATATTTATGGCAACACTGTCTGTAATTACATGAATGAACTGGCCTAAAAAGGGCTAGAAAATGTAGTTGCCAATTTCACCCTTTGGTCCTGTTGGAATCGTTGGCTGGCTTCATTGTTTTAAGTTTGTCGAGGTAGATTATACTATGCATGAACAGAAGTAATTCTCAATGGATTGATGATGTTAATTAATTATGGTTAGATTACTAAAGATCCCAATCAGCATAAAGCAATTAACATTACTTTGATTCTCTCTGCAAGGTATGTTCTGTTTCAGTGCTTAAAGTTTTCAAAATGGATAAGAGTCTATACTACGCATGCTGAAAAGTATTTTGGACAGGACTGAAGATCTTAACTGATCATGGTTGGATTACTCAAGTGGAATAAAACTGGGTCATTTTGACTCTGGTGTTTAAAGTTAATTGAGATGTCTATAAGTGTTCCAATGTCAAAACACTAAAATCCAACCAACCAAACTATCACAAAATCCAGTGATGGTTGGAAACAGGAAATGCATTGGATGCAATCACATTCAAAGGAAAATGAATATGCCTTCTGCTCTAAGTCCTGTAAAGCTGATTTTAAAGTCCATTAAGGTGGAAAGAATGACACATGTGCCATGCAGAAATTACAATCTCATAAAAGCACAGTGACCAAAACAACATCTGTGACATCAATGAAATCCATGTTTGCATCATACTTCTCATTTGTTGAAAATAAAATCTGAAAATCTTTGATTGCAATTATCACAGATAGCAAAAGAAAGATCAATTATGGAATCATTACAATTTCCCCACATCATTATTTCATCAATATTTTTAGTTCAGTTTAATTGCTAACTTCTGTTGTTAACTAATGGATTATATTCTTGAAAGAATGAAATTGATGGGTACACCAACTGCTACTGACTGGATATAGAATTCTTTATTAAAACTACATACAACGAACAAGTAAACCCACAAATCCTGTCCCTCAATAAATTAAATCAAAGTACATCCCAAAAACTTGAAGGACACATGAAACAAACAAAAAAAAAAGACAAATGAAACCCAGTAAAATCAAGACATTTCTTATGTCACCCATAGTCATTGTAATTGATGATTATTAACACTAATGTTAGGATTTTAAATTTGAGCATGTACATAACCATGCATTTAATTTCATTTCAAAGCATTACTGCCACAAGTATCTTCTGGTAAGGAATGATGGAAATCAATACTGATTAAGATTGTATCAAGGATTTTTCTTCTGAAACCCTTTGGGTGGAATATATATGAAACATGATTCTTTTTAACTTTGCAAGTCAACTACTCTGATAATTTCCTAATTTTACAACAATAACAATAATAGCAATACTACTAAGGGCACTTTTAAATCCACGTATCATCCTCAAAAGGGCAACTTATTCCATCATGGATTGTTGATCTTGTTATTATGAATCATAATTATCGTAATTATGATTAATAAAGAAGCAAAAGAACAAAACTTCACAATCAATTAAAGTGCCCTTTCATGAATGATAACGCATATGAAGTGGTCCTTTTTTGAGTTAAAGGTGCCTGTTTGGATTATTACCATGCCCTTTTTCAATCCTGGGGGAAACACTAACACTGATAATTGTCAATGTGTAATTTGTTTTGTGGTCTTGATATTCTTGGTATCAGTCTGAGGTCTTGGTGTGGATGTAACCTGAGGTTGGCCATGGCTAAATTGTATGTCAATGTGGCCAGAGGTCTTGGAAATGCTTAATCACACATATTCAGACACAATTTTCTTTTTCTGGGATGCAGAAAATCACCTACACAGCAGTCCTCTATATGCATGCAGTTGCTAGGTGGCAAATTCAAAGGCTTGCCAGTCCTGCTCCAGCCACCTGCTGAGTGAGAAAATCTGTGATCAATTGATCATTTTAACTGTGCTCATATTTATAATGCCAGAATTCAGAGGCCAGAAGACCTACTCATACTCATGATGTCTTTATAAGTATACATCAAAAGAACATGACACAATAGCTGGACGGCAAGTTCAATGACTCTGACTAGCTGCAGTGTGGTGGGAAAATGTGCTGATATTTACAATGACTGAATTTAGAAGCAGAAAGAACCAGAGATGTACATGTGGTGATTATAAGAGTACATCAAATGAAAAACTTTAGCTTTCATTATTGTGTTCATTTCCGAGTTAGCAGAATAAGTAGTACATGTGACCCCAAACTCAAGACACGTCAAGACTTAGACAAAATATCATTTGCAAATTTGGATAAGTATTTTGGGGTTAAATAGCAAATTGATGAAGATTTAATGCGATTCAGAAGAGTGCTAAAGTTGCTAGAAATGACAGTTTGGATGGAACAGCAGCCAAGTGTAAGAAAGTGTGTGATGCCTGGCTGAGTGTTTGGGACAAGACCTTACCTTGGACTGACAAAATTCAGTCTCAGTTGATGGACAAACAAGAGTTATATGTCAGTGGTGTAAAGAATCTGGAAAACTAAACCCAATGGCAACCATTGGTTCTTCTCATCTGGACATTTAGCCACTTCAGGTATGCCCAATATGCTTCTGGAAGGAGACTGCAACTTTTGCTGCTGGGACTTTTACCAAAATTGGAGTTCTGGACTCCTTGTTTTAAAATCCTAGCGAGACCTCTTGTTGTCATATAGGCACATTTACTTATCTTAAATATTGTTGTTTTAAAATTTAATACTAATATAGTTTAACCCAAATCTATTCAATCCTGATTATTGAATGTTCTGCACCTTAACTGTCATAAAGAAACTTCCATACAAAAAATTGTTGATCTCTACTGACTTTTACAAAGGTGGCCAGGTACTAAACTGGATCAAGAAAAGAGCACGTTTGGTCTAATTTTCACAATACTGGGTAGCATAATATTTTTTTCTTCAATGGGCATAACTTTCACTGTGACTCCACAACATGTGACATTCAATCCTGTGTTTAGCCACCTAGGTTTCTCAGGGGTGTATAAAGAATGACCTTCCAGAGGAATATGTATGTATGAGGATCCAAATAGAGTGAATAACTTCAATTTAAAGGTATTTGTAACCAAATTCTAAAAAACAAGACACCCATTACTGAAATAGTTGAAACTGAACAAATACATGAATAGCATGACTTTTACTACAGAACATGTTTGAGAACTACTTCAAAGAATCAGATATATGATTATATCAGGATGCATGTTGACAAGTTTAGTCATGTGTAGCTACAGTATATCTAATACAAGCTGGAAGAATTCAGACAGTTGTATATTGCACAACCCATGATGCACTGCATGATGTGTGTGAAATATTCCTAAAAATCTGACTTAGCATTCCAATGTTAGTGGACCTTGGAACACACTACACGGCACCATTATTTAGGAGACCTAAAGAAACATGAATATCAGGAAAGACGTCTTGCACAGTTGAACTATAATCTGACTATACCTCCCCATTTGTTTGTAACCCCCTAAAAATTTTAAAAAATAAAAAGAACAAATGAGATAAAAGAATTACAGAACTTAATTCATTTATTGATTTATAATTTTTATACCTGATTATGCCCAAGGGGGCCCTAACACCCTTATTGTCTGCACGTTTCACTCCAAATGGAAGTTTTCAGTACAGAAGACGACCATGCTCGCCAGTCATTTCCATTTCATGGACAAGTCCATTTTCAGCAAAGGGGTGTATGCACAACTACAAATGTATATACATAGAAGGGAAATACTAATTCATCTGCTTTCGTTATTTAAAATGTCAATTCAAGCAAAGAAATAGAATGAGAACTACAAATTTGCCTTTCATGTGATTTAACAAGCAGTGTAATTTATATGTTCATGTGTACAAAGAAGTATAACTCTAAACTCTCAACATTATGGTAATTTATGGAATTATCCAGCTGTTACTAAACAGGATGAACTACATCACAATGTTGTGTGAGGAAAAGAGACTCGTCCATATGTACGCAATATGGCGCTGTGTTAGTATGGAAGTCCGTTAAGCATGAAAGGCACAGAGGATGCCAGTGTTAGGGCCACTTTGTTCATAGCAAGGTGAGAAATTAAAAATTACTGAATGAACAGACAGTTATGTGCACCTTTTATCACATTAAAGAATTCTGTTATTATTGTAGGGAGGTACAAACAAACGAGGAGGTATATTCAGACTATACTGGTTAGAGACCAATTCTCGCCATAATAATAATAACTCTGTTAATAATAATTACCTGATGCTTATTTTCGATCGGGCTTGTCAGCTATAATCCCTCTTTTTATTTTTTAAACAGGAACCATAACTTTGCGTTAGGTCGCGAGTTATTATTAATATGGCGACAATTGGTACGCGGCGAGAATTGGTCTCTAACCAGTACGTCTATCAAAGAACGTACAAGATACTGTAAAATGCTGCATATTCTAATACCTTTGGTTTCTTGTGACGTTAATGCACTGACTTTAAGAATGACGAAGAGATTTTGTCGACAATCATGGTAAATGTTTTTTTTTTTTACAAATATTACAATTGGACCGGAAAGAGAAAATTGACCCAAATACTTGTTTGGTTTATGAACTACCAACCTTTAATTATTTTCACAAAATCGGGTGCTTATTTAACGATTTTATGACTAAGTCATATTGCCAACACACCAGCAGCCGACTTCAGACTCCATTTTGTAGAATGGTTTCATCTGTCTAAACCCTATATTTTTATACACCATCAGAACCAGTCTAAATTGTCGTTCACAACTTCCTTCTCAAACAGGAAAGGTGTCAAACGCTCCGAAGGATGAATTTTCGTAGTTTTATGAAATGACTCACAGAAGAAGAAAGCACAACATGCATTTGATACCAGATAGTTGCTGAGGCTGGGCAAAATATCAGTACTGAATTTCGTCAAGTTGGACAGTTATTTTCAATGGTCACTTATTTTTGATGGTACTGAGTATAGGTGATACAGGTATGTCTAGATCTGTTGTGAATTTATAGTGGGTGGATAGAATCACTGGAACGAGGGAGTCAGAAGAATGGACTTGCAATTTTACGCATGTGCAACGGCCGCACGATTCACCCAAAACCTGCCCAAATCCACTACAAACATGATATAAATTAAACGAAGCGTACTCAAAACCACAAGAAAACCTTGGAAACAGTATTATTTTGTAGAAACAGACGACAAAAATAGGCTGCATTTATTATTTATATTGGTTGTAAACATTGAAACAAGGGAGACAAATGTTGCCATATTCATCGGCAGTACTGGTTATCAAGTCAAAACGGACCCAGTCATTAAGTAAAAACGGCCACATTGTGAAGTAAATAATGGACCACCAGTGCCATACATACTAACGACGATGAAAACAATTATATATATATATATATATATATATATATATATATATATATATATATATATATATATATATACCACACTGAATGTGTTCTTGACCTTAGCAATTGGTTGTTGCTACAGGCTTTAGCGATATATTGTATTTCTTCGTTGCATTTTATTTAAATTCTTTTTAGAATCATCTGAAGTAAATAATTGCCTGTCAGTGCCATAACTGTCAAATGAGATTAACAGAACATTACAAAACAATGAACAACTGAAAGTACCACATAATTTCTTTATAATCGATTTCAGATTTCTATCAAATATGGCATGTCTTGCCGCTAAGTAAAAATTTATAAATATGTACAAAGATTATTATTCAAAGTCTTATTAAGCACAGTTTTAAAATATGAAATGAAATGTATCAGTATTAAACTAATGAAGTTCAACTCAATTATATTTTGCATGTTTTAAAGCAAAGCATTAATACAATCAACATAATACAAGTAATGCAACTTGTGTCGTAGGTAACTAAAAATTCCTAAAATTGTACAATTATAAACATTGCAGAGAATTTTTACATGAAACCAGATCAAAAACTGGAACAATGGAAATGCGTAGCCATTCTTCGACATTAGACAAGTGTATTTCTAGTTCAATTTGCACAGCCTAGGTCAATGCTAGCTATCATCGCCATTTCTTTTGTGATGTTCGTTTTGCCTTTGCACGCTTTCTTTGCCTATGTTTGCATCCCGCATCTATTTTCGGCTGGATGCATTGGAATTTTCCATTGGATGAATGTATGTACTTCGAAGTATTGGAATTCAGTTGCTTTTTTAAAAATTTTGTAAAGATTCTTGTCTTTTCTGCTGATGTTTTTGTGCGCGAAATGGTTTCATCAATTACATATAAAGAGGAAGGGCCAAATAATTTATAATTGCCAGAGCTATATAGTGCGCGATGCAAATCTATAAATTGAGCTTGAGTTACACTACATAACCCGTTAATTAATTCGGGTATCTAGTGGTGTTTCCAATCAGTAACCTGCTTAAGTTTATTATTTATAGATTCTGAATTGTTGTTGGTCCAAAGACTCATAATAATTTTGATTTTTAATGGTTTGTACACAAACATTTTAATTTTTTTTGACTTATTAACTTTTTGAAGTACTGTGCGAAACTGGGATGTTTTAAATACATTGCCAGATCATCTTCTCGTTTTGCAAACTCAGCATCATCTTGACTGAATATTAGGCCACTGTCTTCATTGAAGAGCATATGAAGTATTGATTTTGTGACAAGATCATCACATCCATGTTTATGCAAAGAGTGCAAATGTTGTCTTTAATATGCTTAGTGCAATATAAAAATTCTGCATTACATAAATTGGATCTTAGAGCATTGTCAGAGCTTTTTCATTGTCCGTACTAAATATAAATTTATCCTCCCCAATTTTTTCGCGAATATGCGAAAAGAATATGTAATACGTGTTTTCATCTGACTCGAAATGAAGATACAGCAGACCTAAGAAAATAGGGTATTGATCAGTTTTCCTGTTTACAACATTTCTATTTTTGTATGACATCGCAGTTACAGAAACCTTACCCAAGTTAAAAGTTCAGTTTATTCCAATAATGCTTTTATCCTTTCCTGATCAGTTTTTGATCAAGTCTAAAATTTGTTCTGTAGTATACAGTACAATAACTGGGCTTTTTCTTTTTGTCAGAATCACTTCCTGGACATAGTCATTTGTGTGAAGTTCACCTAAAATTTCTATTAAATCATCGGCTAGATTTTTATTTCCTGGTTCAGATGTTTTGATTAAGGAACCCACACATTCAAACAGTTCGGATAATATTAGTAGTTACGTTCACTGTTCACATGGGCTACATGGATTCACTTGCTTCGAGTCTTTGTAGACTGGCACAATTCTGTTTTCCAACAGTAGATGGGTACTGATCGAGTTTAGGACGCCTACTGGCACGGGCAGAAGGCATACAAAGAAAATATACACTGTTACCCAATAAAGAATATGAATCCGAAGAATGTTTCACACTTTAACACAATTAAAACACTATTACACTGCAACATCTATGTTCTAACGAGACAACACAATAGTTTTAAATACACTGCTAAACAGCTTATTGTTAACTATACTTATTAATAATTGGAATATTAATATTGTTACTGAGTCGTGACGAAATACTTTGGATTAAGACTTTTATTCTTGGTCACTTTAAATTGATCCACAAACTTAAAATGGCACATGTTTAATCAGTTTGCTAATTAATGCAAATAGTGTATACCTTTGAGATTGCGGATGTCAGCATATAATCAAAAGTTGATTAAATGGTTACTCTTTGAGCAGTACTGCATGAACAGATTTGTATAATAATGTACAATAACCAGGAACCGCTAAAAGTGCGGAATAGCACTAATTACATGCATTTGATTTTGCCAACAGTGGCAGAGTAAGTTGTTACTTTTTGTAGCCTAATTGCTTCTTCTCATCATATACTACAAACATCAATAGCAACAGAAAAGATTTGTATTACTGCTCAAGACACTATTGATTATGATGAAATAAATTAGGACATGAACATGTGAAATTATGTTTTGTATTTGTACTATATATATATATATATTTTTTTAAGGGTTTTATTTTTCGATGAAAGTAAAATAATGAATATATGATTAGGAATGTTAATAAATATTTAATTGACACATAATTTCAAAGAATACACGTGCAGAATTAAATGAAATATAATATTTTCTATAATCAGCCATTTTTGAAAGTGCTGATTTTGGAAAAGTTTACAGTATATATTTTACTGATACAATGGAAAGCTTTTTATTATGCTTAAAAAATCTAAATGAGATAGCTCACATCTATTTCGTTTTGATTTCAGCTAGAACTTTGCTAATAACTGTATGATGTAAATTTACGAGCTGAAAATCATATTAGATTCTGTTATTATAAAACAGTATTTACAACTAACATAAATCAGTTGTTCCATTGTTTTCCTTAAAATAATTCACATCATCTGAATTAACCTGTAATATGGACCGAATCAGCCACGGTCCATATCAGCAATGATGCAAATCAGCCAGCATTCATCATTTACATGTGATTTGCATTAACATTATTAAATTTTATAGTTGTTATAGAGAGGTATATTTCTTAACACAAGAAAGTTTCCCATAAATGCTGGACACATCATTTAGAGTTGTAAATATACATGATTAAAATGCATAAGTTTCAGTTATTGTGTTCTGATCTGTCTATCGGCTTCTTTCATATCTGGGGACCAAATTTTTGCTAATGGAGACATTATATCTGGTATCTATATGGCGACCCAAACAAGAAATCTACATTGAACGCTGTAATAGAGATATATTACTGTTCAAAATTGTAACCATTTATAACTTTTAACTAAGTTTGTCATTTACTCACTGTCTCAAGACATTGCAGTGCACTGACGAAATCAAACCTTGATTCATTCAAAGAATGACAGGAGAAACACACATAATCCAAATCCAATTTTTTCCATTGTCTTAGTTCTTCTTCACTCATGGACTGACTCTGTCTGTGGTACCAATTTCCACACGTAATACAGTAAACACACTTAGATGCACAAGTTGCACTACAACTGCCACAAGTATATTTCTTGGCGTGCTTTGGACCCATTTTGCACAATTGAATTAAAATAAATATATTTGACGTAGCAAATTATACTTGTTGTAGCATAAATTCTGAAATGATACAAATTGCTATTGCGAACTTTATATTTACCATTTAAATCAATTACAAAATGATCTCACCATTCTCGTTAATGTTAGAACATCCTACCTTTTATTTACCCACTTCTTTGATTTTTATCACCTTCTGTTACTTCCATGGACCGCCGCTTTGTCAAAGCATGTACTAGAATAATAGTTTGTCTATATATATGTATATATATATATATATATATATATATATATATATATATATATATAAATTAAATCAATTACAAAATAATCTCACCATTCTCATTCATTGTAGAACACTCTACTTTTTATCTACTCACTAATTTGATTTGTATCGCCATCTGTAACTTCCGTGGACTGCCGCTTTGTGACAACATGTACTCAGATAGTTTGGATCGTAAAAAAAATTTGTGTTTTGAAGACAATTTTTTGCCTTACATTTATATGTATGTATTTATAGGTCTTCCCATCTGCTTTGCACAAATGATTCACATGCGCAGAAGACTGCTTTATCTTATCATTAAATTTCGAGCAACGACAATAATATTCTTAAATGCAATGACATGAAGTATAAAGAAAATAATGGATCAGCAGTTATTTTCACTTCAGTTTAGAAATAAAGAATCAGTACCTTTACATGATTTCAAAATTTTTTTTTATTTAAAATGTCAAGAAGAAATATAATATATTGCTATAGTCCTTAGTGACAAAAAATTGTTAACAAAGACAATAACAAATACGTGTAAAAATATTTATAATATCGTGCATATGTTATTGTTGTCATCCTCGTTGGTATGTATGGCACACTGATGGTCCATTGTTTACTTCACAATGAGGCCGTTTATACTTGGAACGTATTGACTGGGTCTGCCTTTGACTTGATAACCAGCATTGGGGATCAATCCAGTAACATTTGTCTCCCTTTTGTCATTTCCATCCGATGTGAATACTAAATGTGGCAGGCTGGGTTATACCAAAGACATATAAAAAAATGGTACTAACAGCTGCCTCACTAGGCACTCAGCATTAAGGGGTTAGTGTTAGGACTGGTCGGCCTAGTGTCAGGATAATGTGACTGGATGGGACATCATGCTACATGTCTGCTGCATGATACCTCAGTGCTAGACATCCCTATAAACTGCCACACTGCAGACATCATGGCGATATGACTGAAAAATTGTTAAAGCTTCGTTAAAAATCCAAAACACATGCACACACACACTGCCAGCACGGACAGCGTTGTGTAGCATGTTCCCTGGTCAATTGATTGGGGAACTAAAGACCATATCTTCAAGAATATCTGCCCTCTTGATAGTACATATCAACACAAATCCACAGGTTATAGTCTAATTGCTTTAGTTGGATTACACTTACTCAGATGTCTTTATCCTGATCCAGACACAAGCAAGTTCATACCACTCTATGGTCATAAACTGAGTAACAGAAGGAAGCAAAACCAACAAGTTTTATGAAACTTAACAAATAATTTTCAAAATTATAAAATGAAAATTTATGAGGAACTTAGTCATATGCGTTAACAGTCCTGATGTGTCAAAAGGCATAGTCCAGAACTCCTTTGACACTAGTCCCAGAATAATATTTTAATCCAGTGAGCAATTGGTTCCAATTAATAATCTAAACAAATGTTTCCTGTCAAATAATATCTAAAGACAACATAAAATACATCTGCAGATTGATATTACAACAAGAACATAAGGGGTGAAAATGCATTTTGCTGCTACTAGCTACATGACTTTTTGCATATATCCCACACCATGAAAGAACCCACCTGACCCTGCGAGCCAATATGAAATTACCCCAAACTTGTCAACAGGTTTTATTATTAATATTACATGTATTAATAATAAGCACATAAATCAACAACTATTTATAGATCCTTAGCAATTTGCTCTTTCAGTATCTTAAAATAGAATTTCTTACCCATGTACAAAAATTAGCATCTAATATCTTGACTATAGATGATCATTACAATTTACAATCATGACCAAAAATTACAAATAATATAGACACAATCATGTACCAAGAGTTACAAAAAAGGTATGCATAGCAAAGTACATGCATTTTAAAGTTTCTCTGACATACATTTCAGCTGATTGCTTTTGCGGGGCCGGCCTTAGGCCGATTGTTGGCCACACACTCACAGGGTTCCCACATGTTATTAATTTTTAAAAATATATCTATAGAGAGAAAGTAATTTTAAAGCAATGGAAGAAATTTTAAGTTCAGTATCTTATAAAACTTGTTTAAAAGTTTATTTCCGAATGCTGTACTCACAGGTGGCCCCGCCAAAATGATCCAAATCATGCCTCGCATTTGTTAAGGCAGTTTCTGTGCTTTGTCAGCATTAGCATGCTTTTCTGTATTTCATCAGTGATAAAACTGTAGGATGGCAATGAATAGCTCTTCTAGAACAATGTATGTAGCAGTAGAAACATTCAAGGTTTGTGCTAGATAGTTTAGCTGCAGTGTAAAGTATTTGGTGGACATTAGTGTAATGTATTTTTGAGGTTAAAGTCACCTCAGCAGTGAGGAATATTTAATGTATTTTGAGGTTGAGATAATGACAGAAGGGACTCAATTTGTGCACATAATGTACCCATTAAGTTGTCATTTAATTAACGACTTCGTAATTTGAAAGAGAAACAATTCAGAAAATAGGTATTTATTGTAATAAATGGGTGTACATTATAGTTAAATGAGAGCAAGATACAGAACTGCATTTTTATAGGAAATAAAAAACATAAAGAAGATTTACTGTTGCTAATGCTTTCTGTTTTTTATTAATGTAGCTTTTAGGGAGGGATTTCATCTCGGGAGCTAAAATAATAAAAGTTGAAAAAACATTGATGGTATTTTTTTAAAAATGTTTACTTGTTAGCAAAAAGTATTTGATTTAGGGTATGAACTATCTTTTAAAGTTAATTGACAATGTGGGTATGCAGAACATCTGTCTTTTATATGCACAGTTTCTGGGAACTTCAGTACTGTTGTGCATTCTTCATAATTCATTGCTCTAGCGCTGAAATAAACAGGGAAAAAAGGGTGAGATTAAAGGAGAAAATGTTTATTTTTAAGTTTAACTTTGATAATATGTACAGATTAAGATAACTAAAGAAATCATATTGTGTTAAGTGTCAAAGTTTCAGTTAAAGGATGTGGAAAAAATTTAAAATTGTTTTGTTTTCATTGGATGCAAAAGCTAATACTTTAAATAAATCTGAAAAAATGTAGAGACTGCTTATATAAGTATAAAATAAAATTTTAAAAGTTTTTCTTGTAAATCTGCACAGTTTATAATAACAGTGAGCCACATCAGATGAGCAATAATGACATCATAAAGTACGCCCCTTTAAACGTGTTATAGATACAGTTACCCTGTGTCAGCTGTGATGCAAGCACATGATGAGCTGTCATGGTGGGAAGTGGACTGGATGTCTGTCATGGTGGGAAGTTGACTGGATGTCTGTCATGGTGGGAAGTTGGTTTGCCCCTTAGGTGTAGTACTTAGTAAGGATTTTTATGAGGACTTACTGATCGGAAAAAAGAGCATTAGTGAAATGGAATTTTCTTGATGATATGTACCATGTCAACTCACAACCATTATGATAGAATTTTTGTGCGATTTTTCTGTCCATGTGCAATATTGTTGAGATGGATAAACAAATGTGGTAATCACATCATTGAGAGATGAGAGATGCATTCCACATCAAAATAGGATGGGATGATAATTTTTGTATTAGACCGTATATTTCTATATCTAGATATTTATTAGGAATAAATTTGGGGGTTCTGTCTGGTATTATTTATTATTATCCCCAGGGGATAAATATATTATTCATAATTTTATTAGATCACTTTAAAAAGTAGTCTCATTTTTGTCTAATTATAGAACAATTAATGCAAAGAAACTGAAGGTAATTGCAAGACCATCATGTCATGTCATTTAAATTCATGGGAATACAATCACTGTGAAACCATTGTTTATTATACATGTATGTGCATTGCAAAGCATCAGTTACATTTAGAAATAATCCATGGATATTGATTCATCCTTCCAACATGTGTATGTGATAATATCAGTATTTTATAGCACTTTTGTATTAACACTTGAATGCATAATTAGAAAAGGTGTGCATAATTAAAGGCATCATAACTTCTATAAATTATTAATAAATGAACAATAAAATGATGAACAAGAGAGTACCATTTGATTATTGTTTTCTCAGTCTGTATAAGAAATATGATCAAAGGGATGACATCAAAGGATGTGCAGTCAATTAAAGAATGAATTAAGCAACAAAACAAACCAATTTGTACAATCCATTCTGGTGATTACCACCATTACCTCTTGGTCAGTAGTTCAGAAAAGTACTTTGCTCTAATTATACCAAAAGAACACCGTATTATATCCATTATATTATCGTAAAAAAATTAATTGAGATAAAACAAATAAAATATCTTGGTTCAAAACAACTGCAAACCCCCACCCACTCCGCCCCCGGCCAGTTAAGTGGTCAGTACCTTATAGTCAGTGAATTTTCTATGTGGATGTTGGTTATATAAGTTGTCATGTCAACACTGAAATTAAAGTGGGATGATTAATCTTACACTATAACAGACACCCTGTTAAAGACATCATGCTGGCATTAGAGTGCTTGTTGATAAAAGTGTTGACAGTGAAGACCAGTTTGCAAGCTATGCTGTTGATATATGCAGGAAAACTGAGTCGGATACCAACACTTGGGCAAGATATTAATCAGATAGGGCCAGTAAACATAACACACGCAACAAATGAGAAAATATTTAGTGGACTTGAGAAATAACATAATACAGTACACGCTATAGTGCTTTTAGCTCAGATCCAGATTTGTTAGCTTTATTTATTGATAAAAATATTTTGTAATTTTGTACTTTTTTTTAGTTTTAACCACTTTTTTATTCTGGATAGTTGTGCCAAAATATTGATATTTATTGTTTTATGCATGTCATTCATTTTGTATGTGTGTTGATGTGACTGTATGTTATTTAATGTCCCCTGTTGAAGACCCTGCATTAGTTCAAAACATTTGCAATCTTTGTTATTTTCCCCATTCTGTTTTCCATTGCTAGTCTCACACACACACACACACAGACACACACACACAACATATGCAGTCACAAAGCAAAGAAGACATAAGTGTGGTGACTATACAGAATTTTATGTGTATGTTACATGTTTTACAGCTGAATAATCTGTTTAAAGAAGTGTAATTGAAAATAGGAAACATATTATGTTTAGCAGTCACAGTGCAACTTAATCTAAAGATATAGCAATTGTGAATGATCAAAACAAAGGGAAGTAATAATAGTTCATCATTGTCATATTGTATGTGATGAATGTTGAAAAAGCCCCATTGTATTTGATGATTGTTGCAAAAGTCCCTTTGTATGTGATGATTGTTGAAAAAGTCCCATTGTATGTGATGATTATTGAAAAAGTCCCATTGTATGTGATGATTTTTTAAAAAGTCCCATTGTATGTGGTGATTGTTGAAAAAGTCCCATTTTATTTGATAATTGTTACAAAAGTCCCATTGTATGAGATGATTGTTGCAAAAGTCCCATTGTATGTGAAGATTTTTGAAAGAGTCCCTGTACATTTAATCATAAATGTAATGTTTGTTCTTACTCTCTATTATTGTAATTTTATGTTTGATCCAAAACTGGAATTACCACTTAGTAGTAGTGGTAGAAATAATAATGAAAACAATAATAATACTGTAATGATAATCATCATGATGATAATAGTAAAGATGGACCAGATGTTTTAGTCAGAAGTTAAGGAAGAATGAAGCAAAGTTTTGATGAATTTATGCATATTGAGATTTGATGAGACCTATCTGGTAAAGTATTTCATTAAATTACAGCATTAGCCCTTCATCATGGAAGAAGATATGACAAGAAACACGTTCATTCCATCAGAATACAATCAAGATTCCAGTCAAGTTGAATGGAGCACATCATTTGGAACATTTAGAAAGAGAGTTCTTCATCCTGGTAAAGGTTACAGAAAACCAAGTGATCTTGGAACAATATGTATTGTTACCATGACAGTATCAGAGGTTTTGTCCAACCTTGACCTTGGTTACCCAGTTGGAGTTGATGTTAAATTGCAGACTGGGGAGGGTGATACAGAAATGGCAGAAGTGATTGATAAATGTATTTGCTCAATGAGAGAATGTGAAGTCTGCACTTTGTCGATAATTAGACATGTTTCCAACATTGAAGATCATGAAACTTTAAAAAGAACTCAATGTGGAGATATAAGGGTCCTAGGTGAAGGTCAGGGTCACATGATTTCCAGAATTGTTGATAAAAACAGTAACAGTAGTCAAGATAATTTGATGGAAGTCCTTGTGAAGGAGAATAGTGTTGATGTAAATTTTGGTAAATTGTCAAGGTCTGATGCTGACTCAGAAATAAATACCAATACTTCAGAAATACAGAACCTAAATGATTCATTTATAGAGATTGAATTGAAAAGTTTTGAAAATAGACATATTTGGAAACTTAGTATGGAGCAAAAATTCTCAGTAGCTAAGAACCACAAAGCAGAAGGTGTGGAATTATTTCAAAATGGAAATTTTGAGCAGTCCTTCAAGAGATTCAGCAAGGGTCTGAGATACCTAATCTCCATGACTCCTAACAGCCAAATTCCATCTTCACTCAGCTCAGAATTCAAACTTCTGCGTTGTCAGTGCTATTTGAACATGGCTGCATGCCAGCTGAAATATAACAATTTCATCGCTGCAAAAGCAAATTGTACAAAGGCTTTGAATATTGAGCCACAAAATGTGAAAGGCTTGTATAGGCGGGCACAAGCATATCTGGAGCAAGGGGATTTATACAGTGCCAGAAATGACTTGTTGACGGCTATTGAAATTGAACCTGGCAGCAAAGCTGTAAAGACTCTGTTGACTCAGGTGAAACAAAGACAGAAGGAACAGTCATAAAATTGGTGGAAGTTGACATTTTTATCATAATTCTTGTGACTTTTTACTACAGCAGCTGCCTTAAAATGCCCCCCCCCCCTTTAGCATGACCAACTTTTTGGACTGACCACATAGTTAATGCTGTCATAGCCAATCAGGACAATGTCACAATGCAAACTGGATGGACGGCAAAAGATATGGGAGATGTAAAGGGTAAATAGGGATTAACCAAAATAATTCAGAAACTACAGATATTTGTACATATTGATTTTCATTTTGTCAAATAAGAAAGTTTAAGCATCATTAGCATCTGTTAAAAAATTGGCAGACTTAACTAGTTTTAATTAAACTGTCTGCCCATTGAATACTAAGTCTTTGCTATGCTCCCAGATGATCAGTTATGTGACAATATTTCACACATGTGAAAGAACTTCTTAAACCATTCTGATATTAGTCAAACCTGAATATTATCAGTCACCAGGGGAGGGGGGCATTATAATTCCTTTCTTTGTGTGGTATTCCATATCTTGCAAAGATTGACATTGTGTTTGATATTACAGTGCTTGCTCATGTATTTTCTAACTTGGCAACTTCAAAATATATGAAGCAGTAGTCTACAGTTAAGTCATGTTTGTAATTATTCCACATAAATAAATCTGTTCCTGGACAGCTCTTTCCTACAGTGCAGTAGATTGTGTAGACAATAAGGGATTTTTTTGTTGGACTTAGTGTAATTTCTGGCAAGTAGAACAATTTAGTGCTGTCTCTGCAGTTTGTGCATTTCATGTGAGGCCAGTATATAATGTCTTTGACTTGTTTCTTAATGTTCTCAAAGTCCATGTGACTTGTAACTTCTTTAGCATTGTTCCTGAAGGGCATCTGGTGTTAGTGTTCTCTCTTTTTAAAACTAAACTATGTATTTCTGAAAGAACATCACTGCAGTTACATAAGTTTTTGTTTTCAAAAGATGCAGGGTGTGTGTTAACTGGCCATCCCTTCTCACAACATTTCCATTGTTCTGTCAGATTTAGTTCCATTCTCTATTGTTTCTAATACATATCTTCAGTCCATATATTTCACAAGATCACGAGCACATAGCACTCAGTTTCTCTATCTTTGACCTTATCAGCTGTGTTGTCCTTTGCTCTGTACAGTATATCTGCTACTCTTTTTCTGGACAGTACGTTAAATCAGAACTGTACTTTTGCAGTCATAAAAACATTCTCCAAAGTCTAAGTGTTGGTGTATATGGTGTCATCTGATTTATGGGAAACTGGAATTAACTAAAAAAGAATGATTGTTTGATTTGAATGTCCATTTAACCATTTTTTAAAGGAAAGCTTCAGTCAATGTACCTTTGAAAAGTATATGAATTGAAACAGTCACATTTAACACAATTTTTTTAACAATACTTGTCACTAACCAACTCTGCCACACATCCTGAAAAATTTTACCTTACTTATCTCCCTTTGTCTTACAAACCTGGGAATTTCTTGTTCACACAGCTACATAGCAGGTGATTATTGGTAAAACTATGAATATTTTAATTTTGATACTTTAGTTGCAGTATTTCATAATTAAAATTGTTGTTGTGAGATATATCAGTGAAGTAGGTAGTAGTACATCACAATATTCTTTTGTTTCTTAGTTTTTGGTTGCACTTTGCAATAAAATTTCTGTTATTTGACGGCACATGTATTCTGTGAGATTTTTATGGAAAAATGAGGAAAATCGTCCACCAGTTATCACACTTGGACCAAAAACTAATTATTCTTCTTCCATCATACAAAAATGCATATTTGACTAACACAAACATTACACACACACACACACACACACACACACACACACACATATAGTGGTATTTTATACAGACAGAGGTCTATGTTGTTATGTGTGGTTATGCGTATGTGGGAAAGAGAAGACTGTCTATGGTTGTACATACATACTGGAAGGATAACAAGGAAAAGGATAAAGCAATGTCTGAACAGATCAAGGAAGAGAACAACTCAATTTCTCTTGATATGTGACAATTATGAATCAAGGAGGCAGGATGGGCAATAAGAAAAGGGAGGACACAAAAATATTTTGTTTTTGCAGAAGGTAAATGAAAAAGGTCATCTAATTCCTGAAATCTGAACACACATGTATGTTTGAGACTAAGGCCCATGGTTTTACTCTTTTACAGGCCAAGATGTTGCCTAATCAAATATACATTTGTCAAGATAATCTGTATTTTAAGGTGCTATGCAGTTCTCTGAATTTTTGACAGGAAGAATTATTTCTGGGTTATTTTTCCCTGTTGGATAATGATTTAAAGGCTTGCTGATGTTGAAGGCAAGAGAACTTGAAGTACCATAATTTTATTCCATAAAGCCATAATGAAGTCACTTCATCATTTTCATGTATATGACACCTGAAAATTATTAACTTGAACACAGTGGTACATCCTCATGACTTTATTCACTTTAACACAATGGCACATCATCATGACTTTATTCACTTTAACACAATGGTACATCCTCATCATCATGACTTTATTCACTTTAGCACAATGGTACAGCCTCATCATCATGACTTTATTCACTTGAACACAATGGTACATCATCATGACTTTATTCACTTGAACACAGTGGTATATCATCACGACATTATTCACTTGAACACAATGGTACATCATTTTGACTTTAATCACTTTAACACAATGGTACATCCTCATGACTTTATTCATTTAAACACAACAGTACATCATTATGACCTTATTCACTTTAACACAATGGTACATTATCATCTCCTTATTTACTTTAACGCAATGGTAAATCCTCATGACTTTATTCACTTTAACACATTGGCAGGTCATCATGAACTTATTCACTTTAATATAATAGTACATCATCATGACTTTATTCACTTTAACAGTGGCACGTCATCATGACTTTATTCACTTTAACACAATGGCATATCATCTTGAACTTATTCACTTTAACACAATGGTATGTCATCATGAACTTATTCACTTTAACACATTGGTGCACCATCTTGACTTTATTCACTTTGACACAACCTATGCAATCTACAGGCACTCATCTAAAAATTGAATCTGAACCCGTGTTCAAAATTAGCTATGAAATATCTTTGTAGATAATCACAATTTAAGTCATGAACAAAAATTACAAAAAATATAGATATACATATAAATTCAAGACAATAAAAGAGCTAATTGTTTTATTTCAGAAGTAAAAAAATATACTTCATTGTTTGAAAAAAAAGATGCAAATTGACAGTCACAGAGATAAGCATCATGAACCTGATAGCAAGGTAAATAGTAACTATCAGTACAGAGGAAATATTTTAATTCAATTTTCTTCATTTTTAGCTGTTGTATTTATTTTGGTGGATGTATTTTTGTCCATTTCCTGCCATAATCATTAATTTTTTTTATTTTTCTCTTTCGCTCTATCTTGTCCTCATATTAATTTAATGTCACTTTCCGTGTAATTAATTGTATGGGAGGGCTTTTCTAAGTTGTGAGATCTTTTAACCAGATCCCATTTTAACATTTATGGCAATGGATGACTTGAAGAAGTAGGATATCAAGGGCATGTATTACAAGCTGAAATTAAATTTGAATGGCAAACAAGATGTACAACGTTGAAATATTTTTTTAAAAAATGGATGAATAGTGAAAAAGATGTATTTGTTCAATATATAATGAGTATTGTGAACAATGCAATATACAGTCACCCCACAATTAAGTCTTCTATGTAAGCATTTGTAGGGCATGGTTGATTTTGGAGGTTATTTACCAATGGATTTCAGTGACCTGGTACTTTCCAAGAAAAGGCTTCAGCAGAATCCATTTTTCATTCAAGCACAGTGACGCTGAATTTTCATCTTGTGATCTCTTATGTAGTTGGCCTCATTCATATTTTAAGTGCAGACCCTCCACAATCTTGGCAACAGTAGTCTACAACTGAAGTCATTATGCTATAACAAGTTTTTTCTTTCAGTATAAATGACCATTTTCTTTTTTCACCAAGTATGTAAACCATCCACAAAATTTTACCTAATGTACATTTTCGAGGATTGAACACTTTTCATGAAAAATCCAATTTTCTTTGCCACAGTGACCTTTAACCTTTCGACCCCAAAATCAATAGGCTTCTTCCTTGCTTGATGTACAAGACATTCACTGTGTTTGCTAACTGTTGCTCTGTGAAAATGAAATTGGTAAGACATGTACAAAATCAGAACATAGTTTGCTCAGCTTTGTGACGGGCAGATAAAAATAATATGATGGGTCATTTAACAGTTGGGAATGAGCTGAATATGTTTCGTAGTGATAAATAGAGGAAGAGCAATACAAAGAAGTAAATTAAATAAAAACTGAGTGTTTGAAAAATGTGTTTTTATAATGTGTCAAATCTTCAAAATTAAAATGCATTCGAAGACGAATGTGTTAAAAATGCATGCTGCGCGAATTCGTATTGATCACAAAACAATGGAGGGGGAGTACATGTTAAGGCGATTACGGTTTACAGTGTCATTGCAGAGTAAGAACTTACATTATTGAAGAAATGGTGACGCTCAGAACTATGAAGTGGTCCTAGATGGCTGTGTGGTCCAGTGTACTAACCTTACAGATCACAAATCTCACCTGTGAGCTTGAGCCTCCGATCGACCAACATGACCATGTGAGCCAAACTCTTTCTGGACTCCGTGGTTCTTCCCAGGGTCTTCCTTAGCCCTTCCTGTACTAAATATACAGGCCACCATGTACGACCTATCCTGTGCTGAATTATGATGTTAAACCCCACAAAACCAAATCAAACCACCGCTCCGGTGGCATAATGGTTAAAGCGTCCTGCTCGGATGCGGGAGGTCACAGGTTCGAACCCCGGCCGAATCATATCAAAGACATAAAAATGGTACTAACAGCTGCTTTGGTAGGCGCACAGCATTAAGAGGTTAGTGTTAGGACTGGTCGGCCTGGTGTCAGAATAATGTGACTAATTGGGACATCATGCTACATGTCTGTGGGATGATGCCTGGGTGCTTGACATCACTATAAACTGCCACACTGCAGACATCATAGCGATATGACTGAAAAATTGTTAAAGCTACGTTAAAAATCCAAATCACACTCACACACACACACACACCAATTAACTTCATCTCAAAATGTTGAAAACATATAGTACAGAAACAAACAAGTATTAGAGATTATCAACAAAAACGTAATGAAAATCAGATGAATGTTCATGCAATCATGGGGACATTTAATTTTCTAGTCAATTTTAAACGAAGGAGTTATAGTAGTCATGCCAACTGTACATGCTATGTAAAATAATGCATTTTTTCTTCCTCAGGGAATTATTTAACATGACTAGTTTGTTTTGTGGACAAAATTTTTACCATGTACAAATTCAATACATCCGTGAATCTGTTACGAAGAATTACTACATACTCAACGAAAGTCACTTGATATGGGAAGAGGTTTTTTAATACCATATGAAAGAAGTAAAAACAAATACACCTTTCATAGCGTGCAGATGTATAGATTTTGAGGGAAAAAATCTGAACTTTCATTAGACATATAGTAGTAACTGAAACTAAAATACACGAATACATTCTACAGTTGAGCCAAAGGCAGTGTGTATTAGAGACGTAATCTGTTTTGCACTGTTACAAATGCAACAGAAAAACTGACAGGAAAGATGAATACAAAGCAGTGATGTTAATAATGCATCAAAATTGATGGATTAAAATGGTATTGCAATGGAAGGAATTAAGAGGTTTGAGAGAAATGAATAAAGTAATGTACATTAATGCGAAAAACCAGAAATTGGAGCTCGATGTATGATGCATAAGAGATTATGTTTTTTTTTTGTAAATCTAAAATATGGAAATTAGACGTTGCCAGTACTATTGTAAACCAACTGAAACATTGGCTTAAAGCACATCTCTCTCTCTCTCTCTCTCTCTCTCTCTCTCTCTCTCTCTCTCTCTCTCTCTCTCTCTCAAATATGTGCCCACAGGTTTTTATCACCATTCATTTATTTATGCAACAGTGCATTGTTTGTGAATTATATATTATATTGACTTTGTGCATTTTTGCATACCACAAATCGATACAATTATGATCTGTTCTATACAAGTGAGTTCATACTCATTGCATATACTTGCAGATTAAACTAGTTTTCAAATTTGCTAATGTCCTCTATCTTTTCTAAGGGACACCTATCACACCAATGACTATATTTACCTAATGTGTAATTTGAAGATCTTTTAGGATCTTGTTTTTAGTTTTCTAAATTGATTCCATATCATAACATAAACAATTATTGTCTTTATTTTACATTAATGCACATGTTTTGTTCTTAACCTGTTCAAAGACATGAGTAGTAGAAGCAAAGGAGGTTTCTGGCGCAGAGACCCTATTTTTCTCTGACTCAGAGACCCTTTTTATCTCCGAACAAATACAAAGACGCATTTATAAACCCACCCTAACCACACTCATCAGATTAGACAAAATTGTTACGCGGCGACAAAGACGCTGTTTGACATTTTTTTATTTCTAAAGTTTAGACAAAATTTTACACAACTTCATCACCTATTGTTAGTGTTTCAACAGTGGATATCAGAAATATTTCATCATCATGATGGTAAAGACTACCGCTTACCCAACGAAGACATTCGAACAAATGTTTCATTTATAGTTTATTATCGGATATTTTTTGTTAATGGATAATAATTTTGACTGATCAAGATCAATGGTAAGTTTAGTATATTTTTGGTGACTGCTTGGATCATGAAAGTTATTAAATCCTGCTGACAATTCCTGGCTTAATTTCTCAAGATAATTGAAATACTCGCTGTTGCCACATCTGATAAGTGAAAGTTTATAGCTTGTCACGGCCTCTGAAACATATTCCTGAAGTTTCATTGTTAATTTCAACTGTTAACTGTTTACCGTCTATCATTAGATATTTGACCTTGCTATTGCTGCTGTTTGTCACTGTCATAATTTCGAACATTATTTTTATATTTTAGATAAAATTTCATGCCATAGTCGGAAAAGAAAATGTCAAATATAGATTTGTCGTTAGATTTATTGTCAATGACTTCGTCAGATGAAAAGATAATATGAAGTATAGATTTATCGTCGAAACGGCAGTACCCAAGTGCAAACGTATCCCGTTTTTGCAATAACGTTTGTCATCAAAATTGCTTAACCCACGTTTGATAATAACATCTGTTTCAAGTTTATGATGATTTCTTTGAATAGCCATTGCTGTTATAAAACTAAGACCTCCATCAAGCGCATATATATAATCATCAAACCCAATAAAAAAATTTAACAAAATCACGAGGCAAACCTTTTGCTTTATTTTGTTATTTTATTATGGTTCAGCAACACGGCGTACATTTACTACGCAATCCAATAGAATATTTGATAATGAGCGAATTCATTTCATCCTTAAATTTACCAATACCCTTTTTATTTGTATCATCATGAAATTTAGTATCACCAGGATTATCGGAAAGATTAAACAGATGTCGGTTATCAAAGATATCCTGATAGACGTCCTCACATTCGATTTTATAAACAAGCGAGTCAGTATCGGTAAACAATAGTTTACTTGACGGCCAGTACTTCTTAACAAAATTATAATGAAAATCGTACATGAACCATTTTGATAAATCAAGTACAGAAGCTCCAACGTAAATCGGCCTGTTCAGTTTCAAATCTGTTTTTCTTTGTTGTATCGCGACAAGATTCTTATTAAAAATTTTCATGCTAACAAAATCATCATTTGACACAACTTTGTTTCGGCATTTGATATCATTAACTAGCTCGATGTTTACTCGCTTTCTAATATTTTCCATCGTTTTTCCAAAGACAGAGTTATTCATAAGCTTAAAGAAGTTTTTCTCGAAATCAGATTTCGCTACGGCTCTTCACGAAGTGTTTGAGCTAATATAACCTCTCATCCATGGTGACTGATTGAATTTTAACACACAATGAACTTTTGTCAACACAAGACCAACATCTACAGCTTGCTTAAGAACTTTGTAAAGCAAAACATAATTTCGCTTATCAAGTAAATTTGATACGAGCTTACTTACCGTAGAATTTTTTTTCTGCGGTGCCATTCCTTGTTGTTTCTGAGATAACAAACTATAATCAATTATCATTGGTTCCGCACAAAATGGATAATCATTGTGTAAATCAAGCAACGAAGTTGGATAGTCAAGATCAACTTCAACAAAATATGAAACATCGTCAGGTATCTTTTTTTTCTTTTTTTTGTCTCCGCTAAATATTGGTCAGGTGTAATCCAACGAAATCTACCAAACGGCATTGGTTCTGACATTGCATATTCATACAAATTATTTGTGTCAAGATAAATAATATACTTCGATGGAAGCTCAGGATTGTACTCTTTCATGTATTTGTCTTTTGCTTCCGAGTATTTTTTTTGTTATAACGCTGATGCCGCCACGGATACACTTTTCGATAAAGTTAAATATGTCAATGACTGTTAGTAATTCTAGCTCTACCTTGCTGAACTTTAGCAGAGCATCCCTTGATAACCCAGGATCTAGTCCATAATTATTATAGCTCACTTTTCGAAAACTTTCAGATACATTTTCCAGCAATAATACATCCCTTTTCAAATACAAATCTTGTTAATCGCCAAATGTCTTGCAATCAAATTCTTTCCATATATCTTGCGCATATTTGTATTCGTCATCAGCTATATTTTCGTTTTTAGCCTCGAATAAAATTTATCTTTGTCAGGTAAAGAAGTTTCATCAAATTTACTCCAATCGTCGAGATACTCGTATGGAAATACTCCTTTTTGGTTAACAAGCTTGCTTCAGCGCCACTGGCGCCGCCAAAACAATCTTGTAGGTTATAAAACTCACTACATCCTTTCACCAGCTCATCTAACGATGCTGCCATAAACTGTAGGCTGTCGATAAAACGCAACTTATCTAAAGTAACTGACATATACTTTCAAAAGTTTTTGTGATACACTTGACTACGTTATCTAGTTTTAAGCGAGACGTTATATCATGATCACCAAAAGCTTCTACGCGAATATGACTCTCATATCCTCGGAAATTGTGAAGAACGACTGGAATAAAATCTGGAGCATGAAATTTTAGATTGCACTTGTCGTGAGTCTCTCCACGATATTGTCCGGTCAAATGACAATGATCACGCACTTTATTTCTATCAGGCGCGGGTGATGCATGTGTATCAAACGCCCGTTCACAATATGACATAATTTTGCTTGCTAGTGATCAATTTCCTGTTGGACCGTTAATTTTACCATTGGAACAAACAGCTGGATTAGGTGAGGTGACTCCGTCACTGCGATATATTTTAATCGGTTTGAATAAATGTTGTTGTTGTAGGGTTTAACGCCATTTTTCAGCACAAGATAGGCTATACATGGCGGCCAGTATTAATGGTGGAGGAAGAACCCGGGTAACCCCGGAAAGAACCACCGACCCACGAGAAGCTACTGGCAAGCTTTCTCACATACCCACATTGGCCGAATCCGAGACTCGAACCCACGCAGATAGAGGTGAGATGGCAGTGATCCGTAACGGAGAGCGCTTTAGACCACTAGGCCACTCGGGGCCCCATAGGTTTGAATAAACTTGGATCAACAAAACAAACTATCTTGTAGGAGACTCCGGATGGAACATGGTTTTGAGTTTTTCTTGTACTTTGATTGGTTAGCATTATTTTCTACACCAAGTACAGGCTGAAGTAAACACTCAAAATCAGAGTAGATAACGAAAGAAAGTTTTAATTTATGTTTGTGATTGACAAAACCGAAGAATTTTTTTTTTCGCCTGGCATTGTTATTCGTTGTACTTCCAAACAATACTGAAGATGCTTTTGTAATTTTTCATTGTCGGAGCAACCGTGTAAACAACGATAACAGAAGTATTTCTTATTTTTATTTTTTTGTTTGCTGTACTCTATATCAAAAAGTCAGTTGAAGTTTTTGATCCATACGTAATGATTTCTGTAAAACAGCATGCTTATTGTTGATTGTGAGGCTGTTTCAGAAATATATCTCGGATAGACGTTTTCATGCTCGTCAAGACCAAATACGTTAACAGAAATATTATTTTGCTTTTCAAACTTTGGTATTTGATTTTTTGCAACGGGAAAGTCAATACCGGTAAATGTTAATTTTGTAACATGACTAAAATACTTGTCAACACGATCAGCGTGTTTTTCTGCTGGAAACATCGCAGAAAGAATGCCCCACTGGAAGCATTTATTATCAAAGTTTTTGACGTTGATGCAGCACGTTTTGTTCTTTATTTTCAGCTGCAGGTCAATGTATGAACTACAGCGTAATACGTTATATTTCATCATGTGAAATAAAATTTCGGAAATCATCTCAAACTTCCAACCAGAACCTGATTACGTGAATTTTTCCATCTTTTTCCAAATTTCCTGATGTATTTTATCAGCTAGCAATGAAAGATTAGTTCCAGGCAAAACACGCTTGGATTTTGCGTTAATAAAAGGAACTGCAATTTCTTCGTCAGCAACTTTGTTGCCGTCGTTAGTATCATCTCCAGAAACATATAATTTTGATAATAAAACATGGTACTGAACTAGGATTTTCAAACCTTTATGTTTTGCAAGTTCACGTTTTATAGTTGGTTCTAACAAATGAAAAAGATTTATAGAGGTAAACTTTGCCAGAACGATTTGTTTATCAAATCGATAGATGTTATCAAATCCAGCAAAAGCAGTAACTATTTTTGTTGGTTCTCTGATAAGGCTCTTTTTTGCGACATCACGTAACTTCAGCATTGCTATATACTATACTTGATCAAATGTCTAAATGAATGTTAAAAATACGTACAGTTAGAGATTAGAATTGATTATTGTATAATGACAAGAGCAAATGAGCAAGAGTATTATTATGTACATCCCAACTACAACTTGTACGCGGGAAATATGTTAGGGTCAGTGATACACATCAAATATGGCCAGCAGTTTGGTAAAAACCATGGTTATAGGATTTTCAAACCTTTATGTTTTGCAAGTTCACGTTTTAAGTTGGTTCTAACAAATGAAAAAGATTTATAGAGGTAAACTTTGCCAGAACGATTTGTTTATCAAATCGATAGATGTTATCAAATCCAGCAAAAGCAGTAACTATCTGATTGGCCTCTTTTTTGCGACATCACGTAACTTCAGCATTGCTATATACTATACTTGATCAAATGTCTAAATGAATGTTAAAAATACGTACAGTTAGAGATTAGAATTGATTATTGTATAATGACAAGAGCAAATGAGCAAGAGTATTATTATGTACATCCCAACTACAACTTGTACGCGGGAAATATGTTAGGGTCAGTGATACACATCAAATATGGCCAGCAGTTTGGTAAAGCGACACCAGCTGGTTATAGGATCAGCGTAAAATCTGAGGGAGATAACAATCGAACGGAAATGCTAAGAAAAGATTTCATCTATTCGTTGTTTTGCGGAGACATTCCAGAAGGACAGCGAGTGTATCATATTAATGGCGCAGTTACCGATGATAGCATTACAAACTTGTCTTTGCAAGATGAATATCAACCACATCCGGTGTTTGATCTTTACGAAGCCTCTGATAGCGGAATTATTCGAAACAGAAAAACAAAAAACAAAAAAAAATACTTGGAAAAATAAATAACAGTGGATATCTTAGAATAAAAGTTAGAGGAGCTAAAACAGATCTTGTTAATTATTCATCACATTTGTTTATGAAACATTTAATGGCTCTGTTCCAGATGGTTTAGTAATATACCATATCAAGAGAATCAAGTCGGATAATCGTATGGAAAATCTCGAACTTGTAACGTTAAAAGAAAATACAAAACGAGGACTCGGAGGGGTAATAAATTTCAAATGTCTGACTAAACCTATCGTCGCTGTAAATACTGAAACAAACGACGAGCTAAAATTTAAATCAATTTCAGCTGCTGCTCGATATTATAAAATAAATCCGGCAACAATTAAGAGAGCTGCTGATGGTGTTACGAGTTTGACAACATCACCATCGACCTTTGACAAAAACGGCATTCTGGTACAACAACTAAACTTCTTGTAAGATTTTTGCAAGTTCTCGGCTAATACAGCAATGGCACCATAACATGATGGCATCATATGCTATGCGAATTTTTTTTTATTGTCGTATGATTGTTTCTTTTCTGAATCTGTTAATAGTACTTTATCATTTCCGCCATGTATCAAAAGTAATTTAACCGAAATATTTTTTTTTGCTTGATATTATTTTTTACAGCTTCTTTAAGAGTATTAATACGATATATCTTTACCTGCTCAATATATCTTATCTTGTCAATTATTATTATTTAGATTTTACAAAATTATATTATAATATGAGTCTTCTCGAGAAACTAAAATATATTTATGATGTACCACTAACTCCAGCGCCAACTTTAGACATAGCACAAGAAGCCGAGCTTGACGAAGTCGTCAACAACAACGTCAGCGAAACTGATGTCAACAACGGCGAAGCTGATGTCAACAACGGCGAAACTAATGTCAACGATGAAATCCCAACTGTTCCCATGACAATGTTGTGGGATAAGAAAAACTACGGAAGACCAACAACCGGCCGATACAATGCTAAGGATCATATCACAAAAAAAAAAAAAAAATTGATTTTACAGTGGACGAGAATCAGTTGTTTTGGCAGTTGATAAAACCATTTGTAAATAACAAGATTCCTGACAGACAGAAAAATATAAAATTTGATTTTATATTTGTCAAGATATTTAATCTGATGACGATTTCTGACGATCGCCGACGATATTTAATATCGTTATGTAAGTTAGTAAAGTGTAAATCAGTCCTATGCAATTATGAAGAAATTTGCCAAAAAATTATTTCACAACGTTGAGTTCGTTGAGTTCCGTAGTTGGTATCCAACTATTAAATTTATCGTTGTAACACCGCCACTTGACAGAGCTTTTATTGACATGCTTTTTGATTACTCGTTCGATAACGAAAACATCTTGATCTGTTTTCTGTAATTCTTTTTCGTAAAAACTACCAATTACTGGTTCTCCAGCTAGATCTTTTAACGCGTATGTTACAGGTGTAGTCGGGGCCGCGAGTGGCCTAGTGGTCAAAAGTGCTCTCCGTTACGGATCACTACCATCTCACCTCTGTCTGCGTGGGTTCGAGTCTCAGATTCGGCGAATGTGGATATGTGAGAAAGCTTGCCAGTAGCTTCTCGTGGGTCGGTGGTTTTTTCTGGAGATTTCCCGGTTTCTTCCTCCACCTTTAATACTGGCCGCCATGTATAGCCTATCTTGTGCTGAAAAATGGCGTTAAGCCCTACAACAACAACAACAACAGGTGTAGTCGCCAGAACTTTATCAACGACAAATATTTCTTCAGTCCAGTTTGAAGTAAATCCTTTATCAAATACTATTTTTGTCAGAGAAATTCGAACTCGACTCGATCTCCGATCTTAAATTTATGTCGCCGATATATATTTTTGTTTGCAAGAATCGGATTTTTAATTGCGTCATTTGGTGACATTTTTATCATTTTATGTTTCGTGCTGTTATAGTCGGATACTATCTGCGGACGATCATCAATATATCAGTTTGTGATTTTTGCTGTCAGATGTTTGTGGATCCGCTCGTTTAGTGTACGATTAATCGTTCATCGATAACGCTTTTTCCTTCGTTTCCTGTAACAGTTTTTTTATGTTATTTTTTTCCAAAAGCTCATCACAGTTTTTAATAAAAAACTCTGCTCCGTGGTCAGTCCAAATTTTATTTGGTTTTCTTTCCGTGCTAAGGATAATTTGTTTTAATGATACAGTTATCGATGTTCCTATTTCATCTGTAACGGGTATACTAAACGCGTATTTACTAAAAACATCAAAAACACTGAACAAGCATTTCTTATTAACATTACACTGAGCAAGATTTGAGGTATCTAAAAAAATCTATTGTCCAGATATCATCAACGACATTCACGACAACCTTACGTCGCGGAAACATTTTTTTTTAGGTCTGTGTAGTTCGGCTGGGAGTGATTGCATCGCAAGCTCCTGCTCTCTACCGAACCCGAGTTTATATTTTGTTTCAATTAATCCTTGCACTAGCTTCCTGTCAAATCGTTTTCGCAGATTTACCAGTTTCATATCATGAAGTTCGTTTAGCATTATCTGATCACAGCCAGGCTTATCTTGTTCAGCGTCGCGATAACAGATGTCGTGACGCATTGCTATTGCATCAACTTGTTTATAAGGCTCTTGTCCAGACAGTGGATTATCGTTTTCGTCTAGTTGTTTATCTAGTGGATTATACGGCCCAGTGTATTTGTGGCCGGGTAACGTCCAACCGCCCCTCGGTTTCGGTAATTTTCCAATAAGTTTGTGGATATCTATTCCAGAGCCAATTACTTCCCGGCGAATGCAGGATTGACAATACGTAACAATTTTATCTTGTTCGAAACAAATATCTTTATCGCAATCAAAATTGCACTTTTTCATTGTTTTATTTTTTAATCATCGACAAAAATAACTCTGTCTGTTGTCAGTGGAATTATTCCAGATCCCGACGATGAAGTTGTTGACGGCGTCTCCGCTACTTGTTTGCCTGGCATTGCCAGGAATATACTTTTCTTTTTACCACAAACAGCACAAATACTTATTAACATCATTCTGTTGTTTTTTGTTTTCTCTGTTCGCTCGTCCGTGTTAGACGTTTTAGTTATGCATTTGAGGCAATATGTTGTTGATGATGACTGTGTCATTTTTATATTTGATTGTCACACAAAACTATCAAATTGTAAAATAAACTTGAGAAAATCAGGATCTTTTGACATCTGCCGGACGAACATAATACAATAATAACCACAAGCGAATGTTCCGATTGGTTGTAGTTGATTAGATGAGTAATTTAATTTTTTAAATATTTTAAAAATACTTTATTTATAAGAACACTCGGAGGATGTACGAACGAATCAAAATAATTATCATTGTAAATAGCGACGCAGTGTGTACCAGATCCATCATTAAAGTTTTGTATATTTACAACGCACGAACCACCTGCTGGTGTATTACCTAGTTCATTTTTAGAATATACTCCGTGAAATCCTTTCTCGACGACAACGTTGTCAGATTTTAGTTTTTCTAGTATATCATAATTACTCAACGCGGAAGCTTGCAGCATCTGGTTCCCGGTAGAGTCATTCCGCGTCCGATTCCCAACAGATTTGGCAGTAGACTGCCGGCTAACCCCGCTAAAAGTGGAGCGAAAGGAATTATTCCTCTTTGTTTTGTTGACCTCGACGAACGCTTTGGCGACGTTCTCTTTTTTGTGTTTGTCTTTTTGTTCGTTGATCGTTTTCTGGTTGGCATTTTACTTTTATTGTTACATAAAACAATAGTACACTGACGGAGTCAGCGACGATTTGTTTGATACCGTCACCGGCTTTTTAATTGCTCCTGATACTGCTCCTGATGCTGCTGATATTCCTAGTGTCCCCAGTACAGGTATTAGTTTTGGTATAATAGTTCTAGATATCGTTGCAAATGCTGGTCCAAGAAAGTCGCATTGTTTTGCCATCGCCGTTATTTGCGCAACAGGCAGCTAAAGAACAAACGGTTTAACTCGATTGAGTTTATTGATTTGTTGTTGCGTTAACATTAGTTTGATTGCTGTTTTATTCGACTTTGTCTTCGGAGATATCTTTAAAGAAACAGAACGGCGTTTAGCTACTGCTGTTGATAATTTTTCAACTGATCTTGAGTCAGGTATATTTTTTTAGTTGTGTGTTCTGTTCTCATTATATTTTATTTTGTAATACTGTTTTATACTTGAACGGTCATTTTACCTTTTACCGCATCAATTGTCAAGAATCTTTCGCTGGAAACAAGTAAGTATACGTAAAATAGAGCTGCTGGAACGTCTCCAAGCGTCCAAGTTACTTCTATGTCACCGGTTGATCCGATAAGTCTATCGGAATGTCTTGATACGTCAAAGTAAAAGATCGGATAAAGCGTACGAAATTCTTCAATGTTAATCTGTGATCCATTATCAGCGTCTTGGTGTTTTTGCATCGCTTCCATCAAGTACATATATGCTCTTGTAATATTTTATGTAGCGTCCGCTGCAAAATTACATTCTATTGCTCGTTCTGGGTATTATTTCGAGTTTATTCTAACGAATATTCTTCTAACGTCTGATTCATCGAATGTAGCATTGTTTTGTAGATTACTAGCGCGTCTAGCTTGTTGTTGAAACACAACAAACACTTGTCTTGGCAATTGTTCGCTCGACGTTGTTGTAACATGCCATGTATAGTCGGTTGCGTTAGGAATAGCTGTTTGATATATTTTATGTTGTTGGAAATAAATCTATTTTGTGTATGCTTCCAACGTTGCATTAATTTCTACTGACTTAACCATCGATGGAACAACTCGTGGCATCCACAGTGCCAATTCCGTAATCAAAAAATGTGCATCCGCTACTCCAACCGCGTGCATTATACAATCATTTTGTTCCGCTCGATCTAAAATAAGAAAATGTTTCATCCCACGAAATACTTTGTTGTAGGCGCGACAAAATCCAAATATCAGGAGGCTCATCGACTTGTTATTTGGCGTGATCCAACAGCTAAAAGTCTTAGTTTGGTATAACCATCGTTTGATTAAATCTGATGCAATTACTCCATTACGTATTCTATTAAAAGTTTTCAAGAGATACGGATCTTCAGCATCATATCCTAAAATTTGATATGCGTCATTTGCTAGTCTAATAATACGGTTTAATGTACCAATAAACTTTTTATAATCATCATCTGACCATTTTCTTATGTTTCCATTGTTATCAAGCCCCATACTATTGACATGAAACTCAATGAAACCTGGTAAACAGCATTAGTAACATCATTAATTGTTATGCTCGCTAATTTTCCTACATCTTTTTTCTCAATTATTTCAGCAAATTCTCTTGTTAGTTCAACAGGTACATTAACATCTTTTTGTCTGCTGATGTAGTCAATTATTTCTTGTATTTTACCAGTTTCTTCTACTTTTTCAACATTTTTTTAAACTGTTTCCTCCGCCTGTGTTTTTTGTTGTTCTTTTAACTGTCCTAACAAACCTTTTTCTTGTAATTTATTAAGCTCGTCTTCAGATAACGTTGATATATCTGGTTGTTTGCCAAGTACTGCTTCGGTAACGGCTTAAGAAGTTTCGACGATAACAAACTATCATTGACAGGAGGAACGTTAAACTGTAACTTGGATATGTCAGGATATTTTTTTTATAAATTTGGAGACCGCATATCCACCAGCAAACGTAAATCAAACCCAAGCGGTAAGTTATTTGCAGTTGAAATATGTAGATGATAACAATCTTAATAAAACCGGTGGAACGGTTACCGGCAATATTAATATGTCAAGCATAAAAAATTATTGGGTTGGAAACTTCATATCAGCCAGCAAACGTTGATAATACACAAGCGGTGAGTTATGTTCAGCTAAAATCTGTTGGCGATAACAAGCTTAATAAGGTCGGAGACACAATGATAGGTATTTTAATAATGACCAATAACACAAAAATAACTGGGCTTTCAATAAATTCACCACCTGATAATGATCCTGATGCTATTAGTTATGCTCAGTTAAAAGGAGCACTTACTCCATATTTAAAACTTTCTGGTGGATCAATGTCAGGCACCATAAATATGAGAACCAACAAAATAACAATAACATATGTTCCAGTTAACTCATCCGATTTAACAAATAAAGCGTATGTTGATACTTTATCTAGTGGTTTAAAACGAACAAAAACAATATTGGGTATATGCCAACACTCTTTAAGGCATCTGATAACCGAGTTAGGTTTAATGTAAGCGCATCAACACATTCTCCTGAAAATTATCCTCATCATGCTTTCGCTGTTGATGATGGACAAGACTGGACGACTAACGGAGAAACCGAAGACTTTTGGTTTAAAATCAAATGTCCCGTTGCAGTTGCTATTTGGCAATTTCATTTCCGCGGTTGATTAAACTATAGTATTGGGCAAATTTAAAATTGGCGATTGGAAGGATCAAACGATGATGCAACCTGGACAACGTTGTATAGTACAGCAAACACGTATATTTCAACAACAACAAAATACTTCATAATTCCAACTGTGAATACTGTCAACAAGTACGTTTATTTCCGAATTTATGTTGTCGCTGTAAAAGATTCGTTTCCAGGATTGACAGCATCTCAAATATACACGCTCGACGATCAGGTATGATCGTAACGATTACATCGTCGTGATCAAATTTAATCTAACGTTGTAGAATAATGTCAGACCCAGCAATTATAACCGTTGCAAGAGAATTTTACAATAATATTTTTAATCCGTAAAAAAATTTTGCATTAGATGCTGATGTTAGCGACAAATCACAAGCAGTAGACAAAATACAAAATATGAAAAATCTTAGCATTAATTCGATGAACGATAAAACATTACCAGAAGCTGAAAAAAATTTGTTCGCTTTATGCATATGCGAGGACCACAACTATTAGAAGAAATAGAAAACTTTGATAAGTAAGCAGATACTGTCATCCTGATGATTGCCTTGAAGAACAAAAGCAAGTTGAACTCCTGCTAAAAATATTGCTTGAGCTTGATATTGAAAATATAGATTTGATAATACGATCAGATCTGATAAAAGCACGAGCTTATTGCGGAAGAACGCAGGAAGAAAAACGAATAAACGACAATCAGAGTCGTCTTGACAAACTAGCGGAAGCTAAAAAATATAATTGAGAAGAAACAAAAAGTTACACGATAGTTTTTCAAAACGAGAAATTTTTAAGCATCTCGGTATGTACTATCACGACCAACAAACCCTAGTTAAAATTATTAATATATCCGCAAATACGAAGTTAATAAGCAAAGCGTACTGGAACGCAATTTTACCAATGATATGTGAAATATCGGAATTCGATCCAATTATTATTAACAAATCTGTAGCGATAAGCTATGAAATCTTTATACTTGTCATAAACATCCAGCGAGGTATCTTTGTATCGTTCATCTGTTAATACCTTATTTTTCTTTAACCAACTGTAAGAATCAAACACAAAATCTTGACGACGAAATTGATAATTTTAGTGATGTTGAGCGAGAAAAGTTTTTTCAAGAAATCAAATTAACAGGGTTGGTAGGAAGGATTGATTCTTACTTCAACATCAATGAAGAATATAATGTTCCACCTCCATCGCGCCAACGCTCTAGACAATTGCCAATACGAAATTATTACACTGAAGTTGAGAAAATGCTTACGAAACCATACGAAACTTTAATGTTAAAAGTAGCTTTTGTTATTGGTCTTCTCCTAATTGAACGAGTCAGACTCCGAAAAGTAATGCTAAAAAAATTTATAGTCGCATACGCAATAATCAGACATCTTGTGCTCAAAAATTTTACGTTGGATCAAATAAGCTTGGTACTCGGGTTTATTGATGAAATAGAAAGAGAATATGGTGATTTGGTAAATAAAACAGATTTGTATCAACGTGAAGTAGAAAACGTGTTTGATTCTTACAGTTGGTTAAAGAAAAATGAGGTATTAACAGATGAACGATACAAAGATACCTCGCTGGATGTTTATGACAAGTATAGAGATTTCATAGCTGATCCTAACAATGATAAGTTCCGCGAGTTTCTTGATTTAATTGTTGGTACTAGAACTTTTGTCATTGTATAAAAAATTGTAAACAAATATTGTATAATAAAAAAAGAAAAACAGATCATCGATTTCAATCATTTTTCAGAGGAAATTCCAAAACAGGATGTGGACGCACTAATGCAATATTACAGGTTTCATCATAAAAACCTTTGGTGTGTGAAACAATGTTACAAATACTATAGCAAAATACATCGGGTAATATCATATTTACCACTGCTGATGACTGGCTCTGGTATAATTTCGAGCTTTTGTTAATAATAGCCGGTGTTGGTTGCAACAGCATGTAAAACAATTGAGCCTCAACTTGAGATGAAGAAGAAAATGCTTCCAAAACAGCAAGTATCACTTATAAAAAATTACTTGATCAGATACGATCTTATCTGCGCGGTGTAAAATACGATATGGGAGATTTAATACACGAGTTTCGTATTATTAACAGTATTCTCCCGATGAGAGTTAGCAGATATGAAAAAAATTATCAAAAAAGTATGGTGACGATTGGATATGAAATTTTGTCTAAGCTTTAGAAATAAAATTATCTCAAACAGCGGCTTTGTCGCCGCGTAAAAGATTTTTGTCTAATCTGATGGGTGTGGTTAGGGTGGGTTTAAAAATGCGTCTTTGTATTTGTTTGGAGAAAAATAGGGTCTCTGGGTCAGAGAAAAATAGGGTCTCTGCGTAGAGAAAAATAGGGTCTCTGGGCTAGAAACCCCCTTTTTTCTACTTCTACATGTCCAGGTGAGCTTCCACTGAGCGGCTGTTACCTATGTGTAATGTTAAATGTGGAATAGTGTCAAGCATCCATATAGTATGTTTACTTATTTATTGTCCAAATTTGATATTTTAAAAAAATGCCGAATAAGTTTTCAGTGACATTCCTCTTTAGCCTTTGTTAAATATATTTATAGGGTTTGTTCTGTTCTAAAAACATGAACCCAATCTTTATTCCGCCTTCAGTGGGTCTCTTTATTTGTCTGATTGTTATAGTTGAACATTTACTGTACCAATTTCATCGACTGACCTTCATTACATAATACTTGGTATCATTGAAAAATTCACATCAATCTTATGTTACGTATATGTAATTAAATTGTTTGTGTGTTAGTTTTAAAATTCTTTTTTATTTTATTTTTGTTTCATTACATTTAATTGTAATGATTATTATCACGGGATTCGATATTTTCTTTCAGTAATTCTATTTATCTAAAACGTAAAAGATGTCATATTAGCATTATTTTTAGTTCACCCTGGCGCGCGGTGGTATAAACACTATGCGAAAACGATTGGCTATTGCCAAGATCATTTCAGCCTAGTCTGAATAAACAATGTTTTATTTTTAACTTTATTTGAGACACAGAGAGAGTGGTTCTTAGATAGTGCTACGTGACAAATTTGATTTTTCCTATTGCGTTGTTCAAGTGTTAAGAGACCACGTGACCAATCCCGCGAGAACGGGATGATATTTTAGTTGAATTTAATACCCTTTCTGGGAGCTTTTCAGTTAGTTGTATTTTTGAAACTTTGAGAGCTGGAGAGGTTTCAGTTGTTGAAACCAGATTGTTTTTGAAGTTCATTTGTTTTTGGAATTTAATAATTTATTCTCTAGAAAACCAAACGAGTGTAACATTTTTATAAAAGTTCTGGGAGAAAGAAATTCAGTGGAAATTTATTCTAGAATTATAAGGAAACATAAACTGTGATTCAATTGAGGAATTGTTGCCATTTGTACAACGACCACATCTGACGTCATCGACTTCCATATTGGAACGTCTTCGAGATTCAAAACTGGATTCTATTAGAACAATTTAGTGATAGGACTTGTGTTTTTCAATCCTAGGATTAAATTTTGGATTATATTCACAAACCATAAGTCCTATTTCCAATTTTTACATTGTTTTCTAGGGAAATAAATTATTTTGTTAAAATATACAAAGTTTGTTGACTTCACTCTTTTCTCTTGTTATTATTGTACGAGCTTACACGTAACAGGAGATAATTGGGGGCTCGTCCGGGATATATAAATTTTGTTTAAATATTTCAGAAAATTGTTTTTTGAAATTTAAGTGCCTCTAGTGTTCAAATCCCAAGTACTATTTTACATTTTGTTTGAATTTTTTAGTGAAAATAACAGGCTTTCATTCACAATGTCATCAAAAGTGGAAACTTTTCTTTCTAGTCCAACTCAGGAGCAGTTGGATAGTCTGAAAAAAGATGAGTTGCTTGAACTTGCCAGAAAGTACGATCTTTCTGAAGCAAAATCTTCCTTAACGAAACAAGAAATTTAAAAAATTTTGATTCAATATTTGGCAGAGAAGAATGTTTTTGATAAAAGTGTTTTGGCTAGGGTCAGTAAAGCGGAATCGAACTCTGACATAAAAGTAATGGAATTAAAAATGAAATACAAGATGGAATCGGAGTTAAGGAAGCTCGAGCCTCAGAAAGAGAAAGAACAAATGCAATTGCAATTTGAAGAGAAGCAATTACAATTACAAGAGAAGGAGAGAGACGGGAGAGGGAGAAAGATAAACAATTACAATTTGAAAAAGAGGAGAGAGACAGACAGGAGAGAGAGAAAGATAAACAAATGCAATTGGAGTTTCAAAAAAAACAAATCCACGTACAGATGCAAAAAGAGAAGGATGAAAAGGAATTTCAAATTAAAATGAAAGAATTTGAGCTGGCAAATGACAAGCACGATCCCACTTTGCATACAAATTCAAGTTTTGACATCGCAAAAAATATTAGGTTAGTTCCCCCTTTTAGCGAAAACAAAGTAGACAAATAATTTATTTATTTTGAAAAAGTTGCTGAAAATTTGAAATGGCCAAGGGAGCATTGGACTCAATTATTGAAATGTGTACTTTTCGGAAAAGACCGAAATATATATGCATCCCTGTCAGTAGAACAGAGTTCTGACTATGATTTGGTTAAGGAGTGCATCTTAAGGGGTTATGCGTTAGTCCCTGAGGCTTATCGGCAAAAATTCAGAAACTATAAAAAAGAAGCCGGACAAACTTATGTTGAATTTGCTAGAGAAAAAGAACAGTTATTTGAGAGATGGTGCTTAGCCCAGAAAGTTGAACATGATTATGAAACTATCAAACAACTTGTGTTACTTGAAGAGTTTAAGAACTGTGTCCCTGGTGACATTAAGAATCATCTTGAAGAGCACGAGATTGAAACCTTGGAAAATGCTGCTCTTGCTGCTGATAAGTACCCCTTAATTTATAAAGTTCCTGTTGTAAGCAAATCATTCACTCGGCAGTCTACTGGTAGAAAGGTATTTCAGCCCAATACAACTCCTCCTAAAACTCAATCTGGCACAACTTCTAATAATCAAGCTTCTGATAAACTTGATTCAAAATCCTTGTTTATTCCTAAGTGTACCTATTGCAAGAAAAAAGGACACGTCATTTCTGATTGCTTTAAATTGAAATATAGGCATCAGAATCAAGATAGACCTATCCCAAATGCTCTTATTTCTAAGAGGTCAAGGTCACGGTCAGGTATTGAAAGCAATACATTTGTTGGGTCTCATAAACCCCAGTCTGATTTTATTATGGAGAATTATGAACCATTCATGTCGAAGGGTTCTATATCACTCTTGGGTGATTCAGCCAATCCTATCCCTATTAAAATTTTAAGGGATGCAGGAGCTTTTCAGAGTTTTTTATTATCAGGTACTTTGCCTTTTTCTGAGAAGTCCTGTTCTAATGAGAGTGTTCTCATTCAAGGAGTAGAGTGCGGCTTTGTTAATGTTTCTCTCCATTCTGTAAATTTGTCATCAGACTTAGTTTCAGGACCTGTGACAGTCGGAATAGTGTATAACGTGCCCGTTGAGGGCATTCATTTGTTGCTAGGCAACGACCTAGTTGGAAACAAGGCTGTGGTTTATCCATTTGTAACTGACAAGCCTTCTTTGGGTCAGAAAGTTGATCCTATTGAAAAAGAATACCCTGAGTTATACCCAGCTTGTGCAGGTACCAGAGCTATGTCAAAGAAAGCTCTTGAGAATGATTTTGATAAGGAAAATATTCCTTTAGCTGACACATGTATTGGTCAGGCTTTTGATGAGGTCACTTTCACTTCTAATTTGGATCAATCAAAAAATATTAATCACAGTGATCCTCTTTTAAATACTCATTCTCTTTTATCTAATCAGGGTGATAAACAACAATCACTTGTCGTCGAACAGGAAAAAGATCCTGAGATCTCCTGTTTGTTTCAGAGGGCCATTTGTGAAACTGAAGCCACTGAAGTACCTGTCTGTTATTTCATTAAAAATGAAATTCTTATGAGAAAATGGAGACCTCCAGAGGTACCTGCTAATGACGAGTGGTCAGTGAACTATCAGATTGTAGTTCTAAAATGATACAGACAGGATACACTTAGTTTGGCCCATGAAACTCCTCTGGCTGGTCATCTAGGGATAAATAAAACTTATAACAAGATCTTGACTCACTTTTATTGGCCAAAAATTAAAACTGATGTTTGTAAATTTTGTAGATCTTGTCATACTTGTCAAATGATAGGAAAACCCAATCAGAAGATACCTACGGCTCATCTGCAACCAATTCTTGCATTTGACGAACCATTTAGCAGAATTATGGTAGATTGTGTTGGTCCCCTACCTAAGACCAAGTCAGGAAACCAATATTTGTTGACCATTATATGTGCGTCAGCAAGATTCCCAGAGGTAATTCCTTTGAGGAATATTACAACCAAAACTATAGTAAAAGCTTTGATAAAGTTTTTTACTCAATTTGGCCTACCCAAATATGTCCAATCGGATCAAGGATCAAATTTCATATCTGGCATTTTCCAGCAAGCTATGCACGAATTGGGCATTAAACAATTTAAATCTCCTGCCTATCTCCCTGAGAGCCAAGGGGCCTTAGAAAGATTTTATCAGACTTTAAAGAATATGATTCAATCATATTGCTTTGATACGAGCAAAGATTGGGATGAAGGTATTCATTTACTTTTGTTTGCTGTTAGGGAGTCCGTTCAAGAATCTTTAGGATTCAGTCCCTTTGAACTAGTTTTCGGACATACTGTGCGTGGACCTTTGAAGTTGTTGAAAGAGAAACTTCTTTCAAATGAAGATACTAAGCTCAATCTTCTTGATTATGTTTCTGATTTTAAGTATAAGTTGTCAAAGGCTTGTGAGGTCGCAAGAGCAAATCTGCGCTCCACTCAGTCCAGAATGAAATCAAGATATGATAAAAACTCAAGGGATAGGAGTTTTCAGCCTGGTGATAGAGTTCTAGCTGTCTTGCCCATTCCACAAAATACCCTTCAGGCCAAGTATTATGGTCCATACACAGTTGAAAAGAAAGTAAATGATTTAAATTACATCATAAATACTCCTGGCAGGCGAAAACAAAAACAACTTTGCCACATTAACATGTTAAAGGAGTATATTGAAAGAGATAGCCAAGTAAATCATACAATTAATCTAGTTGTACCTGTCCCACAAACTGAGGATTTAACTGAAGAAGTTCAATTGGACTCTGTTGATCTTTGAACAACAAATCTTCGGAATTCGGAAATTCTGAGAAATCTGGACCAGAAATTTTTACATTTGCAACAACAAGAAAGAAATGAACTTAAACAGTTATTATTCGAATATGAGCACTTTGTTCCCAGATATTCCTACGAGGACAAACAAAATTTTTCATGACGTTGAAATTGTAGATTCAAAACCTGTGAAACAACACCCATACAGGATGATCCCTCTCAAACAGGAATACTTGAAAAACGAAATTCAGTATTTGCTGGAGAACGATTTCATAGAGCCCAGTAAAAGTGATTGGAGTTCACCATGTATACTTGTTCCGAAACCGGATAAAACTTTCCGTATGTGCACTGATTATAGGAAAGTGAACAGTGTGACAAAAACAGATTCATTTCCATTACCAAGAATCTATGATTGTATTAATAAAATTGGAAATGCCAAGTACGTCACCAAATTTGACCTTCTGAAAGGATTTTGGCAAATTACACTTACGGAAAGAGCAAAAGAAATTTTGGCATTTGTGACTCCAGATGGACTCTATCAATATAAAGTAATGCCATTCGGGATGAAGGGTTCCCCAAGTACGTTTCAACGCTTGATGAATATGATTACTTCTGGTCTAGATAATTGTGATGCTTACATTGACGATGTCATCATCTACAAGGACACCTGCAAAGGACATCTTGCCACGATTCGGAAATTCTTTGAAAGACTCACTGATGCAAATTTGACAATCAATTTATCTAAACGTGAGTTCTGCCGTGCTTGTGCAACTTTTCTAGGACATATTGTGGGACATGGTCAAGTTTAAACCTATAGATGCTAAAGTCAAAGCTTTCTCTGATTTCCCTGTGCCTGTCAGTAAAATGCAACTAATGCGATTTTTGGGTATTGCCGGATACTATCGAAAGTTTTGTTCCAATTTTTCTAATATTGCTGAACCTCTGACAAATTTGTTTAGTAAGAAAAACAAGTTTCTTTGGACCGATAAATGTCAGGAAGTTTTTGATATATTAAAAGCCATACTCAAAAGTGCTCCGGTTCTAACAGCTCCAAATTTCAATCAATCTTTTAAATTATCTGCGGATGCAAGTGATGTTGGGGTTGGAGCAGTATTGATTCAAGAAGACAGAAATGGTGCTGATCACCCAGTGTGCTATTTCTCTAAGAAATTAAATAAGCACCAAAGAAATTACTCAACAATCGAGAAGGAATGTTTGGCTTTAATATTGGCATTACAGCATTTTGAAGTTTACATTAGCTCAGCTCCTTCTCAGGTTGTTGTGGATAGTGATCACAACCCCCTTACTTTCATCGACAAGATGAAAAATAAAAATCAAAGATTATTAAGTTGGAGTTTATTTTTGCAAGAATATAATCTCAACATCAGGCACATCAAAGGGAAAGACAATTTGATTGCAGATGCACTTTCCCGTGTATAGAAATATTATTTCATATACACTTTATATAATGCATAAGAATTTTCTTATGTAATTTTATTTACGTCATGTATAATTTACATATGGCAAAACAAAAGCTTTATTATATAAATCTTTCTTTTTCTTTATGGGGGAGGTGTTATGTACATGTAATTAAATTGCTTGTGTGTTAGTTTTAAAATACTTTTTTTATTTAATTTTTCTTTCATTACATTTTATTGTTATGATTATTTTCACAGGATTCGATATTCTCTTTCAGTAATTCTATTTATCTAAAACGTAAAAGATGTTATATTAGCATTATTTTTAGTTCACCCT
>JAECUM010006125.1:0-23587 GCA_016617855.1 Megalonaias nervosa
CCTTTCATAGCAGTTTTTATTAGAAAACTAGCGAGTTTTTCTCTGAGAGATTTATCGGGTATAGAATTTAACGCATGAATCAATTTTGCATCTGCGAGATGCCGTTGTTGTAAATCTTTACTTTTGTACGCGACATCATGTACATGACACGCTTGATCAATCTTATTTATTGGATGCTCTCCTGGCATCGGTTGATCTCGTTCGTCAAGTCAAATATCAAGTCGATTTCCACGACCACAATCGTTTTATCCAGGAAGATGTTTTTCACCAGGGTATTTAGCCCATGGAGCTCCTGGTAATTTCCCTAATGAAGCAGCGATATCCCCACCTTTGACTGACAAGTCAAGAGGAATAAACTTATATTTTTTGTGCCACATTTTACACGTGTGCCTGTAATTGCACGTCTTTTATTTTTTGTTATTATGGTTGTCAATCCACTGGTATGGGTGGGTGCTCTGCATCTAGCACAGTATAAACTCATATTATGTATTATATGGATATAATTGACCTCTCAGCGACACGAAAACAAGAACCAGTAAGGCACCATCCAGCACTACCAAATTCTACCAAATTATAATAGGCCCACCTGGATCTGGTAAGACACAATTATTACTTAATGTGATAATGCGATGGCTCAAGTGGAATAAATTATATTTAGTAGCACCATCTGTAGATGGTCAAAGATGTTATGAAGTACTTAAAGATTTTAATAAAAATGCAAAATTATTGGACGAAGATGGAAATGATATTATTGATTTTATCACTGATATTGATGAAGCTCCATGTGTAGATGACCTAGATGGATTTATTAATAACCTCGTAGTATATGATCATGTGATGCTGAACAAACAATCAAATCCAGCTCAGATATTTTCCAGAGGCAGACATAAAACTACTGACATGATTTATGTTACTCAGCGATATACACAAATACTTAAAGTGATCAGAGACAACTGCAATATTTTAGTTGTGTTGAATGGAGTAGATAATTATACCTTACAAAATATTTATCAAACCTGGTGTTTAGGGGATATGGACATGAGTAAGTTTAAAAACTTCTTTTCAAAAACACAAGCTGTTCCGTTCGGATTTATAACAATAAATGTACATGACCGAAGATCTAGGTATCGTATAGGTCTGGATAAAAACTTTGGTTAATTTACAGCAGCAGAGGATGTGAACGATCATAATTAAATGACCCGGCGAGTAAACGAAACACGCCATAAAAAAAAAAAAAAAAAAAAAAGAGTCGGAGATAAAGTAACGAGATAAGCTGACCCAATTAGGGAAATTTGATTGTAAGGCCATTTGATGTAAACTATACCGCTGTGAAAATAATTTGCAAACCTGGGGTAGTGCATTTTAAAAACATTTTTACACCAGTCTGCATCAAACGAAGATCAATGTCAAATATAATTTTGTGTCTGATCATCATTTTCTTTAATTCAGTATCTGATCAAATCACTGCATGCTGATTATTATGATCACACTGTATTAAACCAATACGTAGATGACCACCGCCTGAACGATTACATTTGATGTTCTTAAATGTCAAGCACTGCTTGTATATTGACACTACGGCTTTTCTCTGTGCATGTGAATCTCTTTCCACAAAACCTGTAACGCTGCATAATTTGCTTAGAGTTTTCATTGTCGAAAAAAGTCTCATTCATGTAAAGGTGTTGTTCGTAATTCATATCTATAATTAATTCATTCTTGATGATCTTCACTCTTAGGCTACTATATTCACTTGATGTTTTCAATGTCATCACCATCATCATCATTGCAGAATTTATTCATTTTTGGGTGGTCTAAATGTCAGCTTCTTCAGTGTTTTCCTGTACAATATCAAAGAAGGATTTCCAGGATTCTTTTCTCCCAAGTCATATTTACAAATACATCATTGTTACTCCAAGACAATGTCTAAGTTGAATACATTACCAACATGTCAAGGCTATGTCTTTAACAAGCCCCTGACTTATCTTTATGACACATTTAAGCGAAACAGCAATTTAATATTTTCTGTAACATTGTGCACAATTCACTGATCTGGTAAAATGAAGCCACAGTTTGATATGTTAATACATACTTTCAAAATAATATACGTATCAATCTGTAATTTTTTGCCATATATAGTGTGTGGTAATTGTTTGAAATACCAATATCATCTGCTGCAGTTGATGTAAAATAATTTCAGACTAACTCAACCACAAAAAATAAAATCATTATAGTGGTGATCAATATTCCTATTTCTGCAGTTACACAAGAATTTGTAGAAGCCATAATCACTAATATAGGCCTGATCGAAAACTTCAGCTATGTGCAGTAGGGGTCACTTTCTTTACCACACATGCACTGATGCAGATGATGGTCAGAATGAAAAATTGTTTATACAAGTAAAGTCATGGGATTCTTCTTGTCCATCTTCTTGTTGTACCCTTTGCATGTGCACATGGGCTCAACTGATCTAATTATCTTGTTCGGTTCATGAGTCAGTGACTGGTTTGTAAGACTAATAAAAGCATCGCTTTGCACGGGAAAAGCACAGATATGAAGGAATACAACCTTCTGATTGGAGATGTTGATGAGAAAGATTGAAAGAAAGAAACGTGAAAGAGCATGTCGATACAACTTGTTGTCAATAAATAAAAAATGCCTTTTCTTTTTTCAAAATTCACCATATTTAATAATAAGAATAAATTTCTCTAACTCAAAACCGTAAAGCAAACATGCAATGTTTTAAACCTGAACATATTTACAAGGCTGACAAGTTTGGTTGAATTTAGTATGTCAGATTTATATAGCAGTTGCAGATGGACACAAGATGATGCACGATGGACGAAGGGCACTACCAAAAGCACAAACAAAAGGTGCTAATAGCAAAAGCTCACTTGGCTTTACAGTCAAGTTAAGTAAAACAAGAGATCCTTCAAGCAATGATACCCTCCTGGCCGAAACGAATTTCCAGGAACTAAGGGCTGTTTATTTTTGTTAACTGATGGGTGTGGAATCCATCTCTGATATTCTGGAGGAAAAAGACAATTTTTAAAATGGCCACGATGGCAACCATAACGGATGCAAGATTGGGGCCATTTTCTTATGTTAAGTCTTCTGGTGAAAATTCTATGTAGATATGACCATTCATATAGGAAGAGTAGTGATACAATTTGTTTTCAAGATGGCCATTGCAGCAATCATACTGTCTGTGCAGATTGGCATCTTTTAAGACCAACGTTACGTCGTAGGGCTTGAAGTTAAGTAACAAGACCAGGTAAAACCATACAAGCATTCAAGTCTTCCAAAATATAAATTTACTTAAATAAAATATAAAATCAAACACAGTGAGAGAATTAGAAATAACTTAAAATGTACAATTCCGAGTATATAAACCTAATTATCCTACCAACGTCTCACTAATCCAGAAACTATTCCAAAATATTCTGAATGAAAGTTCTAAACTTTTTATTTGCTACCATGATAACATCACTGAGTTTAGCAATTATTAATCCAAATGTTGTTTTTGCTTCGATGTAATCCTGTTAACGTAGAATATCACATACGTCCTTGAAGGTTTCGTATAATCTGAGAGAATTAGTTATATATTCAAATCCTTGAATAAATTCACATAATCTTCAAAGTACTTTACCACAGTGCTAACTAGTCACTGAACTAAAGAACTTAAAATATAACTGTCAGAGGCTCAAATAGCTTACATAAAAACTATATTATAATTTAAATGACGATACAGAGAGCTGTATCACCAATGAGACAACTTTTGAAGTTTTTGGAGAAAACCCATGCTGATATGACCATGCATTTATGACCATTAAAAGCCTTTTGGTGAAACCAAATGTCTATATAACTATCCATTCAGAAGAATGCAACACAATTTTCAAGAAGGCTACAAGGGTAGCCATGTTGATTTGAAGATTGGAACCATTGTCATTTAGTTTCATATGCCCTTGATAATAAGTTATCTGGTGCAAACCACATGTCAACATGGTTTTCTATTTATGAGATGACAGTAACAAGATTTCTTCGATGGCTGCCGTAACAGTCACATCTGATGTCAGATCAGCACCACAAACAAAATAAATAGTTTTTTGGTAAAACAAAAAACAATATGCTAATATGACCATCCACCCAGAAGTAGGAACAAAAAGATTTTCAAGATGGCAGCCATACTGACTGGCAGATCAGCACACCTTTCATTTAGCACTGACTATATATAGACGTCATAAAAATCTTATGTTGAAAGCCCCACATTAATAGGACATTCTGTTCAAGAAGAGCTGCAATAACAATGAATTGATCAGAGAGAAAATACATTGTATGAATGACAATACCAAGTCAAACTAGCCTGAGCAAGTGATAATAGTTGGTAGGCAAGAGCAATCTTGGATGAATTGTTCAATATATTGAGAATTTTAGAAGAAAAAAAAACAAACAAACTCTGATAACATTTACCCTGCATCATTTATGCTAGGCTAAAAACCTAGAAACGTAACTCACATTCAGATCCACATCAAAAATGCAATGCCTAAAAAGAGGTGCTTAGGTGGTAACAGGATTCTTACACTTATGTAGACTGTAAGGAACTACAAAATGTACAATTCCTGCAATTTCAATCACTATGGTAAGTAATATATATTTGAACATAATGAACACAAATTAAACACTGTTCTGGGTTTGCAAGCACTTTATACATATCTTAATAAGGCAAGAATCCGACATTTTGCTTTGTAATATATAATTTTGACTGAAAAAAATATTTCATTAAATTCTTTTAATTTTTTCATTCCTAATGCAATAACTTTTCCACATAAATACTTTAACAGAAAATATTGCAGAACTCTGTCTCTACTCAACTGCAGTACTTTTTTCCCCCCAAATACTAAGCAAAAACACATCAGAAATAAAACAGGTCACTGTATACACCTTTCAAATATTGAATATACATGTGTGTATAGAAAGGAATAGACAAAGTGCATTTCATGCCTATAATGCAAAAGGTTCAGAGAAATGGAGTTAAACATTATAGCTTTACATATTCAGTAGATGTTCAAAGTATTTCATTGTAACCAACTTTGTCAATGATGTGTCATGGTCCTTGAAAATGAATGCTTCTATGAAGTTTTATCACTGCATACAACAGCGTACGTGAACAAAAAACTGAGATCAATGGTATTTTTAATTAATGGAACATAATAGGTCAATGTGACCTATTTTTACCAGTGATGAATGAAAATGTATATAATGATCAGTGTCATGACTTTTTGTTTACAGATAAACATGCACGAAGGTTAAAAAATATGTTGCTTTGATCAACTCTTGCTAATAACTGGTACAGTTAATAAATACAACAATAATGTCAACAAAGAACATAATTAACTGAACCTGAAATGTTGATGGGTAAAACAAACTCTTACAATGAATAATCTCATCAAATTTCATGACTGTATAATCAAAATTATTAACTAAAGGCAAAGCGATATATGTAGTCATAGGAGCATAAGACCAGGTTTTTGTGACTAACTTTGTCAGTTTTATTACTGTACAAGAAGAATTGTTCCTGTGTGTCCCAGCTGCCAAACAAGAGGTTGTGAGTTTCATCCCAAATTTTGTACTACGTTTTTTGCAGTTTTATCTTCAAACTTTCTTCTAAGCTTCCTAATTCTTATATACTTTTGTTTTTAAATTCCCATCCCAGTACAAGCAATTAAGCTAGTTTTGAAAATACATGTGGCCAGTCATACTGAACAATATCTACCTGTAAATGCCCATAGTGTTTCCTCAAACAATGCAGTTTAAAAACAGTACAACGTTCGAAACATTACGAATAGGAACAATGCAAAATATTCATGCTAAATTCCATCTCCATATTAAGCATAATCTGCATTTCAGCTAACGATATAAAAACACAGTGTACAGTTGCTAAGTTATAATTTCTATAAAACTTTTTGAATGTATGCAACACTATATTTAAGATGACAAAATAGTTAAAAATTGTAAAGAATCACACATAAAGCCTCATTTCACGTAAGACTAATAAAATGGTTACCTAGTGCAATGAATCAGTTCAACTGTTTTCAAATATTTTTTATCAAGAAATCAAAAATATAATCTTCCTGGTCATATTATAAAACAGCAATGTTTTTCCCTGCACACAATGACATGGATGAATATGCTTCAATGAGGGATCTTAGCAAGCTATTCTTCCAAGAGGTGGAGCCACATAAAAACCTGGTCCCGATATCTGGTTATTCTTGGACTTTATCGTTCCCCAGAACAATCGATTATTGATCCGTCTAGATATCTTAAGTCACTCATTATAAGACAATGAAAAATGCAAAACAACTTTGAGAACAGTTTCGTATTTAAATCTTACTAAAACGTTTTTAAAACATTGCATTTATTTTGGTGAACAACTGTGAAATATATGGTCATGGAGAGATAGATCAGACTTCGTATAAATTTACAATAAATACGCATTTTAACAGAGCCAGGCCTCATGTAAATAAATCATTAATACATCGGTGAATAGATACGTGAATGTATGTGTGCGGTAAACAGAAACAATTCCATTTAAAATATTACATCATATATTATGCTGTGACACAATCCAATTTCATGTTCTCAATCTTATTGTAAACTATTCTTGAACAACAAGAACACACCAAAAAATTTATTTAGACCATGATAATATCTCTCATGTTGTCCCTCTCAAATAATATTTTGGGTTATAGGTTGTCTGAATAAAATAGAAATAGAATATTTCACTCCGATCAAGTCTGACAGATATCGCTCACTACACACACACACACACACACACACACACACACACACACACACACACACGCACACACACACACACACACATATTCATATACTTCTGAGGACCTTGAAATATGACTACATTTCGAGGACCATAAGAAGGAATGAAAGTATAGGTTAGAAATTTGAAAGTAAGCTTAACTGCAACCCAGGTCACATCTGTATCACTTCCTTTTTGGCGTATGGTTCTTTAAACATTATGAGGACTATTAATACTTTACCACCTTTGCGAGGAGGCCATTGTGAGGACTAATTACACACAATCAAATACTACTATCAACCTGAGAACCTGAATATTTTGTTCTCTTATTGCGCCTGTCCTGCACAAATATGAGAAGATATCTATTTAAAAGCTCAAGAACTAATTTCTCTGCAATTAAAACTGTAGACAGACAGGTACATGCGCTTAAATGTTCAAATCTCTTAATAATATAAGTGTAAGTTATTTTGCCGAAAACAACACCGCAGGCACTGTTTTGCAACTTCGTGACCTTTTTTATTGACACAATCAAAAATTGCCATGAAGTTGTCAAATAAAAAAATATCATTACAACAAAAATATGCACCAAGTCTAGACAGTGCATAATGAAAACTTAAGAATATCAAACATATCTAAATTGTCAATTCATCTATTAAAATAAAAAATAAGATTTTTAAAAATTTAGGTTGACACCAAAGGAACACAAATGTTTGCCCATGGCAAACTCACTGAAACTGAAGTTGCCTTTCGGAAATCTGCGCTTCACCCATTATATGGCAATATATCACAACTAAAGTTTAAATATTAGGCAGAATAAAACGGGAAGTTAAGTAAATTGCTTAACATTCGTTTTACAGTTAATCTTTTTTACCCTTTTTTCTTTGTTTATGCCTTAAAACGATATGCCCATAATTAAAGTTATCAAAAATTTGTGTAAATAGTAAATGAAGATACATATGTACGCGAGAAAAGGAAGGGTTAGAATGCAGATATATGCATGTGTATATACATTGATAAATATAGTATGGCTTTGAAATAGCTAGAATTGAGAAAGAGAGTATAGAAAGAAGGGGTGGGGGTAGGTAAAATACGTTGAACTGAAACATTAAATATTTTTCTTCGAAATGGTTCGTTTGACTTGCTTTTGGAAAAGTTGTTAAGTTCACTTTTCTACGCCTGAATATGCTATCAGATCAATATGTACAGTAATGAAAGCTAGACTTTATGGAAAAATATTGTTTTTTCTTAAACTAAATGATTTGAGAATGCTGACTTATCCATTTGCTTAACAATAATCCTCTAGTCACATTGAAGTCGAAGACATGCATTTAAAGTATCTCTGACTAGCTGACTTTTGAAATGGAGTTTAGAATACTTATTCATATGTGTTTACTTCTTTTCCAAACAATAAATAGTTATCAGCCTTCTGTAATTTTCAAGTAAACAATCAGACAATATAATCATTATGGATAAGTGCTTTATTATATAGTTGAATTATAAGTTGTGCTCAGTATTTTATTTTGGGCTGGAATCTCGTACTTCAAATTATTGAATTCAAGTGATTATTTACCCTGGAAATACAAAAGTGCTCTGATAAACTTCTTGGATGGAAACATTCACTGGAATTCATAGTGAATTCAAACCTAGAATGATCGTACTGTAATTCAGCAAAAAAACACTTGGAACGTCAACATACACGCTACTAAAGACACATCAACACCCTCAGCTTTGGATTTAATTTATTCAGGGCTTTAATTATTAGGACTTGTGTCTGTAATTCTAGGATTATTTGGGATTTAATGCATACTACTATAAGTACCTTTTAATTACATTTTCACTTTGTATTCTAGGGACATACATTATTTGTTGAATATTACAAAGCTTGTTGCTTTTCACTCTTTTCTGTTACTTACCTTAACAGCATGGACTTGTAACACATCTCTTTCGTCTTCTTCTTCCTCTGAACCATCATCCTGATTGTTTTCAATGACATCTGTAAGAATAAATCTTCAAATATATTTTCTATTAAATAAAATATAAGAACTGGATACCTGCCAATTGTTTTCATTATCACAAATGCAATAACAAGGTAACAAGACCAGCTATGTGTCTTATATCTTGCTATGATCTGACCTATCAGATATGTGAAAATGGTGAACCATAATGTATATTTGCACATGGTTTCATCATCATATTTGTTGAAGCTAAGAAAACTATATATCAAATATATAAAACACATTAGACAGAAAATGATTCGCTGTACATGACACTGTCTAGCTATGATACATATCTGGGTTAAATATCAGCAAAAAGACATGAACTGACAAAACAACACTGCAGAATAATCGGACAGACTTTGGATACCACAATGACAACATCATCCTTCCAGCTTTTTGTAATAATAATGAGAAATACTGGATTGTAATTGGAACAAAAAGTGATTGAGCAATATGCACAATGAGGTCATCACAATCAAAGTAATCATATTTAAACAAATTAACTGGAATTTTAACAAGCTGAATGACATTCTATACCTTAACTTTGTGCCTTACATCATTTCATTATTTCAAGAACCATTTATCAAGCGCAATGTTGATATCTTCCAAGGAGTCAGGATGATCAGTCTTTGGTTGGATCAACAACCCATTCACGTTTTTACTATGCAACACATGTTAGAAACATTATAAGAAGCTGCTACTAGGGTAGCAGTCAGTCATACCATGTAGGGCATCACCCCTGATATATACTGGTGGAGGGTCCATGCACAGCCTGAACAATCACTGATCGATAGCATAATCTATCGGCAATCAACAACAAGGACAAGTTTACAAGAATATCTCTCATATCAAACAGCCCATTTTGATAAAACTGCTCAGATTTGATTCTAATCGTGTTAATCATACAAAATTTACTCTGCTGCCTTTCTCCTTACAGAAGTATATACAGATAAAATCAAGCAGTTTTGATTTTCAAAATGTGTTGACCATTTCAGTAGATTGACGAGTTATGGAAGCATATATATGCCCAATATGTTTGAACTAAGTGTACATTTGCTATTAACAAAATGACAAATAACTTATGGTGGTCAAAGACTTCAAAAACAAACTAAACTACTATTCTGTCTGGAAATTGTGCCCCGAGTGGTCTAAAGTGCTCACCGTTACGGATCACTGCCATCTCTGTCTGCGTGGGTTCGAGTCTCAGGTTTGACCAATGTGAGTATGTGAGAAAATTTGCCAGTAGCTTCTCGTGGGTTGGTGGTTCTTTCTGGGGTTTTCCAGGTTCTTCCTCCACCAATGATACTGGCCGCCATGTATAGCCTATCTTGTGCTGAAAAATGGCATTAAACCCTACAACAACAACAACTGTCTGGATATACTTACACGAGGAAAAAGGCGTCATGTTAACTACAGTTATGACCAAAGCAATTAGACAATGGAACATGTATGCAGCAGAAATTGTTTAGGAAATGTGTGTGTGTGTGTGTGTGTGTGTGTGTGTGTGTGTGTGTGTGTGTGCTTTGAATTGTTAATGTAGTTTTAAAAACGTTTCAGTCACATCGCTATGATGTCTGCAGTGAGACAGTTTATAGCAATGTCTAGCACTGGGGCTTAATGCTACATACATGTAGCATCTTGTCCCACCCAGTCACACAGCACTGGCCTTAGCAAACGTGCAGCACAATTTGGATCATTTTATTGGGCCCCCTGTGAACAAGGCAATTGAAAATAAACTTTCAAACAAGTTTTATATCATATTGAACTTAAACAACTTTTATAACATACTGAACTTAAAATCGGTCCAACCAGCCTAAGGCTGGCCCTGCAATCACGTTATCCTGACACCAGGCCAACCAGTGCTAGCACTAACCTCTTAATGCTAAGTGCTAAGCGAGGCATCTACTAGTACCATTTTTAAAAGTTTTTGGTATGACTTGTCCAGGGTTCGAACCCATAATCTCCGGCATTCAAGGCAGACGCTCTAACCACTAGGCCACTGGCACAGTTTGTTCAAGAAGTAAGACAATGACCACCCCTAATCCCACTATACATATCAGGGGCAACATCTTACATAGTAGGACTAGGGTACCAGTGTTATGTTGCTCAGATAGCAACATAAATACTATAGTAGTCCACCATTCAAGCATTAATTTTTAATTTCTAAAACAGTAATGCAGACAGTGTCTCTAAAATTCAATTCTTTACTTACCACTTAACGGGGCCCTCAGTGGGACAACTACTTAATTCATGAACATCATTTAAGATTCAAATAAAGCTAGTCATAATAATACATTAATCACTGCATAAGTATAAACAAAAAAAAAAAACCTATTCACTATTCATTTAATCTACAGAAAATTTGGATAAGGAATCTCAAGGTAGAAACAATCATGTTGTTTTGACTAGGCATGCCCTCCTTCCACACAGAGGCAGTGTTCTCAATAGATTTCCAAACTAAAGAGTCATTTGTCAGTTAATTCTAAATTCTCAAGGGCATTTTATAATATGTGTCTTCTCAAAGGCTGTAATTTAAATCATTCCTAACACTATGCTGTATATGTTTAGATATTGCAGCTATATTACTGTGCTTTATACATGAAAAATCATGGTCTGAAAAACATCAGATATTACAGTAAAAGCTGTCTTGAAAGACCACTGCTATGTGAGACCACCTGTCTTGAGAGACCACATTCTCGTTGCACAAATTTATTAATTATATAGGATTGTGACCTGTCATGGGAGACCACCTGCCTTGAGAGACCATACATTTTTGGCAAAAGAGGTGGTCTTTCAAGACAGGTTCTACTGTATAACAGTATCATCCTACTCCATTTTGATGATCCACCGTTTTGACCCCACGTCATAAACTCTCAGTTCTCAAGAGAATGAATCCCTCAATGACAAAAAAATTACTTGCTATTAAAATCCATTTCACTAATTATCCTGTTTTGAATCAGTAAAGTTCTCATCAAAGTCCTTGGTAACTATTTCGATGAGGCAAACCAACCTCTGCCTAAAACAGTCAGCTACTAAACATGTGATGGCAATGTGACAGACAGTGGACACCTACATCAGCAACACTATTTAGAATACTGTAATGAATTCTCAAGTTCCATGCGCAGCTGTTGTAACCGATATTTTTCAGGTGGTTCTTTGTTACTGTAATATGCGCATATTACAAGAAACAAGTACTTTTATGATACATTTCATAGTTGTATCGGCATCCTTTACATTTGTTTCAGGGGCCCTGGGTGGCTGAGTGGTCAAAAGTGCTCACCATTTCGGATCACTGCCGTCTCCGCGTGGGTTCGAGTCTCAGGCTCGGCTAATGTGGATACATGAGAAAGCTTGCCAGTAGCTTCTCTTGGGTTGGTGATTCTTCCCGGGGTTTTCCAGGGTTCTTCCTCCACCAGTTATACCGGCCGTCATGTACAACCTATATTGTGCTGAAAAATGGCATTAAACCCTACAACAACAACAATAACAACAACAACAACAACATTTGTTATATTTCAAGGTACTATGATCTGGGATGATGATAAAAGCAATTTTACTTTAAAAACAAATTTTCAATAATCCTGCAACAGAATCTTGATATTTAACTTAATCTGACCTATATAATTTAGTTCTTTTGAAGATAAAGGTAAGAATGATAATACATTGAAATTAAAATTAAAATATTCTCCTGTAACTCTGTCTTTATCTACAGTTATCTGCACTTTTCGAGAAATGAGTTATGATGGATGCATACGCACATTGGTCATTATTTTTTTAAAAGCGGGTCACAAGCTAAGTCTAATAAGCTATATTTTGTACTAACAAGAAAGCCATTTTATTATAATACCATAATTTTCCCCAAATCTGATTAATTTTGCTTTCAAGACAAAATCTCTCCCCCAATCAAAATCATGATAAATATAAGAAAACCTCTAGGAATGCCAAAGTGAGTTTTGTTGTCGCATTTTCCCTGTAAATCTGAGTTTTCAATGTACTACTGTTGTTACTTTAAAACACTGTTTTATACTGGAGCCTATATTACAACGGTGGCACAGGGAGTAGTAGACTTGTGTGAAGGTGCGAAGTGCGACAAATCTTAACTCGGGTAGTTTGGGTGCCATATATTTTTGAATGGTGTCACTAAGATTTGTATGTGGGAACCATATATTTACGGCACAGGACAGTGCCATCTTCTGATCTCCAGTCTAGGCCAACTACTAACCGTGTGTTAATAATTAGCAGGGAAATAACACTTGTTTAAATCCATAGCTCTGTATCAATGTAACAAAACGTCAGTGAAACAAATATTACAACAGACTTATTTGCCCAAGAAAGTTGTTGTCAACACTATATGTTGATGTAAGCAATATGGTGGCTGTTAATTATAGTTGCAATCTCGCAGCTGACTCATAGCCAGTTGCTGCTGAAATTCTTACATATGTATGGAATAGTCCTAATACAATAAAGTTCTTTAAAGCTTTGTGTCAAGTGTAGAGGTATAAATAGCAATATGCAGAGTTTTCCAAACTTGAGAATTAATTTTCAGCAGGAATATATGTGTTGATGTGAAAAGTCCTCTCACATATCAGATGTTGACATGGCCATCCCATTCCATCCCATTCAGTAACAACATTAAGTTCCACTAAATTGAGCTTAAACTATAGTCTGAATATACCTCCCCGTTTATCGGTACCCACCCACCCCTTCTAATTTAAAAAAACATAAGCACAAATGAGATCAAAGATGCTCAGAACTTAATGAGTTCATTTATTGATTTATAATTTCAAACCTGAGTATGCCCGGAGGGGGGGGGGGGGCGACCTAACAGTTATCATCTGCATGTTTCACTTCAAATGAAGTTTTCAGTTTAAAAGAACGCCATGCTTGTCAAACATTTATGGTTCCTCGATAAGTCCATTTTCAGCGTAGGAGTATATGCACGACTACATATGTACGCACATAGTAGGAAAATACTATGTTGTCTGCTTCCTATATTTACAATGTGGGATCAAGCAAAAGGAAAGAATGACAGCTACAAATGTGCCTTTCCCGTGGATTTAACAAGCAGTGCAATTTCTTTATTCATGTAAGAAAAGAGATATAAAAGTTTGTTTATCAACGAGTCTGTCATGTACAGAGCCTTATCTTATGTTGGGGCATATACTGCATCGTCAAGAAAACTGTACTAGCTTGAAAGGGACCAACCATTCACTTTTCGAGGGTATCAGGTACTGATACAGATGTATTTCATTTTCCTTTCCTTGCCTATCTGACTTTTTTATTTTTATTTTTCTCTTTGGTTCTTTTTTGGAATAAAAAAAAAAACAAACAAACAAAACAACAAAAAGCACAATATTATTTTTGTACTATAAAGTTCATTGTGCTCTGCTTCTCTCTCAACAATGAAGCTGAAAAGGAAATGGAAGAGAGAGAGAGAGAGAGAGAGAGAGAGAGAGAGAGAGAGAGAAGTGATCCACTTCTTCGTTAACCCACTCTTATGACATCAATGTGAACTGTTTGTGACATGGGGATATAATAATCACGACCTTACGCACAGGGGCTCGTACTATTGCTTACTATTTAACTGTCAGTCATAAGATTATTTTATACTATGTGTATGACTGATAGTTAAATATAAGCAATGATACGAGGCCCTGTGCATCTAGGTCATTGGTGGATCGGACCCCAAGCAAGTTGTCACAGATGATAACGAATGAAAGAACGGACAGCTGTTTTGGACGAATATAATAAACAACTATATAAAGAATCTTTTTGTATTTTACCAGTCCGATCGAGTAGGTCTTGGCATCTTGCAAGAGTTAGGTCACAGGCGCATTAAGCCTCGAAACAATAAAATCCATGTACACACCAAATCACGCGCCAAAAACACCGCACTATATCAGTCTCACCGGGCTTAAAATATCGCACTTTTTACTGGCATCACCAGTTTACCATTATTACAAAATTAATCTTTTTAAATCACTAATAATACTAGTAGTTATTTTTATGAGTCGTATTTATAGATATACGAAATTTACAGTGACACTACACAGAAGCCATGTTCTGATTGGATGACAAACAATCAGAAGCCACACGCCTTCTGATTGGCTAAGCGTTTGCACACCAGTCTACAGCCCAAGGAAGACTGCAAAGTGTGTGAACTATACACACGGAGTGTAACTCACTGTCAGACATTACCGACTTTGTGAGGACTATCACAATAACACATAGTTCATCTAATATGATCATTCTCAACCATTTGCGGATGAATCATTTCGAGGACTGGTGTGTAAGTCCTCACAATGTAGTTCAGTCCTCGAGATATTGGTGTGCATTTAAACTTAGGTCCTAGCAAGTATAGCAAAAAACACACACACACACACACACACACACACACACACACCAAAATATCTCTCTCAGCCTTGTATGGATTGAATATTAAATTAAACCCATTTTAAATAAGAAGCAAAGACATCATAATCAAAATATTATTTTTCTGTTTTGAAAGAAAGTTATTTTCAGGAGGAGATAAGCATTAACAGCGTAACATTTTATTTCATTCATATGACTTATAAAAATACTTGAAAAACTTATCATCATAGGCCTAAAACCTGAGAATAAAAATAACAATTATAGTTTAATATAATGCCGATATGATATTACTTTAATTATTCAGAACAAATATGTGAATGTTCCATGAATTTTATAATTTGAGGGATATGAACCTGCTGGAAAGTAATTTCGGAAAAGAATCACAAAGTTAATTGTGTGAAATTGACGAGTATTTCATTTTTATGCAGAAACGACAAAATGTGATTTTCCATTTGCCTAGTTTGCTTAACCTACTGATTAACTCCTGTTTCTCATAGATAACTTAGCGCCTCGTCTTTTAAACTCCTCTCTCACCGCCAATAATATCCATGATCCGTACGATTGACACATTTTGCAAAGCAAAATGAAGATGCTATATTTTTGCATTGCTGGTTTGTTAGGTAGGAAGTATATCGGATATAAGTTTGGACTGCTTTGTTCCATGCTGCCACCTGTCGGTTTAAAGGGAAGATACCAGCCACAATCCCTCATTATTTGATGCATATTTTAGGCTGAATCTATCTGGATCAAGATGATTTGGTATATCTTGTTGTTGAGGAAAAACCCCATTAATTTATCTTTCTGATTATATTCAGACTTTGCAATGAGATTCTAAAAAGCATGCACATACTGTGTCTAACTGTTAAATGAAGTAAAGCACATGCCCCAAAAATAAGCATAAACATAAGCACACAAAGGAATTCTAGGTTAGCAAACTTGGATGACACCATCATCATCAACTATATGACAAAGCTTTTGTGCAATACCAAATCACTAAAACTAGTAATACAAACGTCATGAAACATGCTATATTTAACATTTAAGGAGGAGACATCAGCTTCTCCTTATTGGCATCTGTGGTGTTGTGGCAAGAGGGGTAGGGGTAAAGTCCACCCCCTTTTTCATACATATCTGAGTATAATTGAGCTCAACCGGTGTAACAGCCAATTCTTTCCCCCATGCTGGACTCTTTTGGTAATAAGCTTAATGTCCACATGTGAAATATTATACATGTAATTGGTCACTTAATATGAAAGGGAGGAGCTAGATGATTATTTCCCCCACCTCCAACCAAATAGTTTCTTATTATTAATGGGTTCTTTGGTAATATGCTTAAGGCCTTCAAGTGAAATACCATACATATAATGGGTCACTTGACAAGCTGGGGAAGGGGGGGGGGGCAGAATGAGCTAACCGATTTTTCCCCACTACAACTAATTGGTTTCTTTTCATTAATGAATTCTTTCCTAATCTGCTCAAGACCCACATGTGAAATATAATACATGTAATAGTTCACCTATCAAACTCTCACATAGGGTTTATTTCAAATGAGCCATTACATTATAACAGATTACAATTTCAGAGTAATAACCTTTCAAAAATGACTTACATGAAATAAAATACAACTTTTAATTATCGTTCATGCTTCTTCTTAGTAACCATACACTATATTAAAATGGTAATTTCCAAGGTTTTGTAAATAAATTCCAGACTGAGTGAAAGTGTCCAAGGAAAAGGATGCTGGTGCCTCAACCAATTGAAGTGCTTAACTCCTTTGGAATTTGATCCACTAGTAGTATACATACAAATGTCTCTGGAAAACAAGCGATGCTGCATCTATAATCTCGGTATCAGTTGCCCACGGTATTTAACTCCATATTACTGTCCTGTAAATACTTATTTACATTGTTGTTGAAGTAATTGCTAAGAGTTTTAGTAACCATTGCCGAGCGTATATGCATGACAATACTAATACGGCAAAAGTTGTACCTCTCTTCACTTACTGAAATTGCAAAGCTTATTGCTCTATCATGCAATTACCATCACCTCGTACAATTTGCAATTCTGTTAGGGCTGATGATGTCTTATGTAAATTATACTTTGTTCACTTCATAAAGGTGAATTGCATGTTCCTGCAACTTTTTTTGCGTTTTGTTGGTTTTTTTTTTTTTTTTTTTGTTTTTTCTGTAGGAGGATTGAAGATATTATGAATGTTTTTGTTTTTCCTGTGTTCCTGGGGCCTCCTTGGAAGTCTTGTTGGCAATCTTTTCAATTGTTGACTTGTTTGTCTTTTAAGAGCTTTATTTGGATTACCATTAATCTAATACCTATTGTTGGAGGAGTTGAAGTCTGTTTTTTCGCTGAGTCTTTTCAGTTCTTCTTTCAGTGTTTTTCTTGGAGTTTGCCTCATCTGCGGTGAAGGTGGCTTTTGTCATAGCTGGTCTCCTTGTATAATAGATAATTCTATATCTGCATGCCACAATGTTGTCTAGTGAGTTCAAGCTGTTACAAACAGATAGATAAAAACAAAACTTGTATACATGCACTGTTAATGAGCACTGACATGCTTAAAATTTGGGAACAGAATATTGCCAGTTACAAAATCATGCAAAAACAAATGAGTTAGAATTAATTTCATGGCCATAAACTTTTATGATTACAACTTTGCAGGGGAGTCTGACCCTCCTCCCTCTGGCAACAATATGTTAAACCTGTTTAAGAGAAACTGAGCATCCTGCATTATCAATTTAATTAAAGAAACAATATGGCAATTTGCAACCAGGGCAATCTAGCTGCATTTTCTTTTACAAATTCATAATTATAAAACAGTATACAAGTACTAGGTAATATGCAAAGAAAATGGCACTACATTATACCAGTATTGTACATCTTTTTTACCCCCACCCCCGATTACAGCACTTACTGGTGTTATGACTCTATGGTCTTAAACTAAGTATCAGAAAATACTGAAAACCAACAAGTTTTTCATAAAATTCAACAAATCATTTATTTCCCTAGAATACAAAGTGAAAGTTTAACAGGAACTTACACTACTGTGAATTACATCCCAAATAGTCCCAAAAAGTTGCAACTTAAGTCCAAAGGGTATGAAGTATTCCAAATGAATTCCAGTAGTATTCCAAAAGAAATTCGATACTGAATGCTCTGATGTCCTATAAGTCTGGAATAGTGTGGATGTGCTTGTTGCCTTATGTAACACAACAATATAATCCAAAATGTCCTTGAATAAATTTACAATAATTCCAAGATAATAATTTAGTCCTAAAGTCAAAGAGCACTTTGTAATTACAATCAATAATTGAAAGAAATAAATTAAATCCTCACAAGTTTTGTTTTGCTATCAGCCACATCAGTACCATAAATGGTACACCAAACACCCATTCCCACAATTATGAGCATCATTCAGTGCATTTCCTAAGAATCAGTAGCTGCCCTTGCACCTCGATTATGGTGTGTGGCACCCCAAAAGTCTTTACCTACTATATTATCAAATACATCGTCTTTGTCAACTCAAATGCAACCAACTGACATTGTTTGGTCACATGAATAAATATGAAAACTTTTTTTTTTGTTGTTTATAGCATCAAATGCAAAACCAAATTCTGACCACAGTATGGGATGCAGATCTCAAGTGCAAATGTGTCAAGACTGGTAATATATGTTCTTTAGATCAAAGTGACTGTGGACTTTGAACTCTAAAGCCACACAATCAATAAATGCATTCCTTGTCTAAAATGTCAGTCATCCACAAAATTTGGTCAAATTAGGAACAGAACTTAAAGTATTTTCTTGAAACCGTATTTGTGGATCGTTGCCCCCAAAATGAACAGGTGTCTTGATTCTCAAATGCATGACATCCACAATCTCTGGTTTATAGTAGGTAACGAAGAACAGAAGATATTGTCAGTAAACTATATTTCCTTAAAGAGTCAGTGACCCTGACCACTGACAACAAAATCAATGTAACAGTATGAATTTTGGAAGATGATTATTGCACCATAACTAAGCGGAATCTTGTTCCGGTCAAGGTGACGTGTAACAATTAATATTTACATACAGGCTTGGCCCGCAATAAATCACTGCCTGCAAAGGATGGCATGCTCTGCTGTATGAGATGGGGCATGATTGATTTTTAATTAGGACTCGCTGGAATAATGGTTAGAGATATAGAAGAGGCGACATTAACATGGGATTAAGTGGTGGGAAACGACAACGTAGAGACAAACCTGAGACAATTTTGTGCCACTTGGATTGTGTGCATGTGATTTTGAATTTTAATGTAGCTTTAACAATTTTATAGTTATATCACTACAATTCTGCAGTAATGAAGTTTATAGTGATGTCTAGCACTGATGTATCATGCCGCAGACTTGTAGCATGATGTCCTACCCAGTAACATTATAGTAGTCTGACAAGTCCTAACACTAACCTCTTATTGCTAAGTGCCTAGCAAGGCAGCTGTTAGAACCATTTTTTTAAGTCTTTGGTATGACTCTGTTGGTGTTCGATCCCTCAGACTCCCCCATCCGAGGCGGACGCTCTAACCATTAGGCCATCTGAGCAGTCTGGTGCCATTTGGAAATAAGTCTAAAATTAGTTTTTCCTGAGTAGTTATTAATAAAGGCGAACCAGAGAGAATAATTCTATCTTTCCCAGGGGGGTTAAAATTGTGGCAGTTAGATATACTTAACCCTGATTGGCTAAGTCAAACAAGGGAGTGTGCTTCCATGAAAAAATTCAATGTTTTAAGTATTCTTCATCAAACGTTTTGGCAGACCAATTTTTCCTGAGGAAGGGGAAGCCCCACTCCAAGAAAAACAGCAAGTATCGTTTCTCATTAAAACATTTTCCAAGGGATGGGTGTCTGTAAGTGAGGGACACAAAGACAGTCAGTCATAGAAAAGAGAGTGTCTTGGAAAGCATAAGGGGAAAAGAGCTCTATATCTAAACCACACAGTGGTGAAAGAGAACAGATAACCAGGTTACGGTTGAAGACTCAAAATAGGCTGGAGAGAGAGAAAAGAGGAAAATGAATAGAGCGACTCTGTCCTCTCACAGACACTTAATTTGGAAGGACGAGACATAAACATGTTATGACGGCATGCTGAACATGAGTTTTATTGTTCACTTGACTCTATGATGAAATTTGTTTTATCGGTATAATAAAATAGATAACTGCATTTCTTATAAATTTTGAAATTATATTTCTAAGAGAAAGTGTATCATTTAAATGTCATGTTCAATTTCATTTTAATTATGTTATTCATTAAACTGTTATATTTTACATAAGGAGGCTCATTTTGTTCTGTTCTATATCTCTGCTCAGATCTGTTATTCCATCCCTTAATTTCATATTTTACGTTGTTATTTAGTCAATCCAGGCAATAACACCATAGTTGATAATCTCCTAGATAACAATAACCAACAAAAGTACAATGTAACAAGTGGGGCATCCTCTTTCAATCAATTAGTGTCTTTTGCATCTCGTATGTGAGCCATCTACATGGTTTGGTCAAGGCAGTGAGTATACATGTAAATAGCCATCTTCGGTTTTTCAGTCCTAGTCACCTTGACTTCTGGTACCTAACATTAATCAGTTTCTTCCCAAAGGCAAGCTGATCAAATAGTTTGGTAACCACATATTGTAGGGAGCCTAACTTACTCTGAATATAATAAAGAACAAGCAGACTGACATCTGGAAAACAGGTGCACATGTAATATTATTACATGGTTGTTGTATAAATACTAGAAGAAGAAACATTAAGGTTGCCATGCATTGCTAGAAGGTACACCTTACATGCATCTAGTTCAAACATGTGGCCCATGGAATTATTTCCTGCGGCCTGCAACGACATACGAAATTTGTAAAATAATAAAAAAGTGCAATTTTTTTTTCACAGCCAGCCAGTTGGATACAAATTGGATTGTTACTTCCTGTTTCCAAAATTTCAACTGGCTACCATTTTTTTATATGAACCGCTTTTGAATGTCAAAACTTATTAGTCTTTGACTTTCAATAACTATCAAAACTCAATAGTCTTTGAATTTAAATTTTGAAGCTATCCAAGTTATATAGCAGCAGGAAGGGTGAACCCTACAAATTGGTTTCGAGCAAGTTTTTCATAAAATAAATGTTCCTACAGGGGCTGAAAAATAAGGTCAATAACGCTAAACCGAACCTCCTAACTTTTATTATTACCGTATAGTTTGAAAAACGAATAATAAATTGTTTGGGTTAGCTCATTTTTGTTATTTTATTTTTGACTTTTTTGTTTTTTATGTTATAATGCGTTTAGTTTACTCGGCGGGTCACTTAATTTTTGTCATTCACCCTGCCTGCTGCTGTAATTAAATAGTCAGTATAAATATTATTAATATGGTTGTCATCGGAGAACCTCATTCTGCTAGATTAGCACGAGAACGACTAGAATCAATTAGAAAATATTTACCTGTTCGTGATGCTGTCAAGCAACAATTACAACAACGACAAGAATCTCATGTTGAATTTGAAGAGGATACAAAACAATTATTTAAACCAATTACTGAAACAACTAAACTTCTTCTTCCAGTATCTGAGAAAATTGCAGAGGCAACTGAAAAAATAGCGGAGAGAACAAAACAGACAAAAAGAATTTTACGTGGACTTCCAGTCGATATAGCTGCTGCTCAGCCACCGAGGGATATGCCAGTATTAATTGAAGGTGATTCGAGTGTTCCTCTTGTTAAACCAAAAACATCAAGAAAAAAATATGAAAAAAAGCCAGTAACCAAACTTTCCGCACAGGGTCTTATATACGCTAGTGATGATCCTATTGGAGTCGCTGCTACAGGATACGCTTATCGTGATCGTTTTTTTAGATCCGAATACTCCTGATATTCCAAGAAATAAATGGAATTCTTTTATGTTTCGAAACGTTAACAAAATAACCAAAATTGCCGGTAAATATCGAGATAATTTTAAAAAATTTGAGGATGATGTTAAAAAATATGAAAAGGACTTTATTCGTAAAGGTATCGAGGATAGTGAACAGACAGGAATATTGGAAAAATAATTAAAAGAAGTAGAACAAGAAAGAGAAGAAAGAGAAAAATTTTATGAAGAACAACAATCATCATCCCCACCACGTGTACAAACTCCATCTCCACCACTACCACAACAACAACCATCATTATCATTACCACCGCCATTACAACCAACACCAGAGGAAGCAGCAAAAGGACGAAAAGTAAAAGGATCAAAATATTGGTCGCCAGTCTCACAGAAAATTCTGGAAGAACAACAACTATCTCCATTACCACCGTCATCGGAGGAAAAAACAAAAAAACAAAGAGATATGGAAGAAGCACTTGAATTTTATAGGGAAGGATTAAAAAAACGGCTGATGAAAACGAATACCGAAATAGATGATTTGATACTACAAATTGTACTAGAAAAAAAGGACAAAAGTAATAGAGCCTTTTTACAAGGAAGAATAAAAGAATTAGAAGAACAAAAAAAAATTATAGAATCAGATATAAAAAAAATCTTATGATATGGGCAAAGAACCTTCTACTGGAAGTGGTCTCTCTACTGGAGGTGATTTTACTCTATGTCCTAATAACGTTATCTCTGACGTTGATCGACTAGAAATTCTCATCGGAGGAAAACGAGCTGGTAATAATTCTCCAGAAATAATTAATGAAGCAGCCGATATTTGCAGACTGTTATTTACTGGCGGTATCATGGACGTTGATGTTTATCAGTCTCTTATTAATGAAATTGCCGATGACTACTACAGTGACTAAGTACGTAATTAAATACAATTACTATAATAAAATGATCGTATATAGTACTCAACGTTGACCAACTATGGTCAGGCTAATAAACTCACGATTACCAGTATACAAAACAACCTACGGAGATGGACTAGGTGATGTTGTTCAGGGTCTATTTAGAAGGATAGCCCCAAAAGAAATACCGATCTCAAAGCAACTGGGTATGAAAGCTATTGATGTTGTTCGTGAAAAAGGTATTGGTGCTATGGGTAATCTCGCTGGTAAAGCATTTTCATCGATTAAAGATAGACTAGCACGATTAATACGACGAAAACCTCAACCTGTAAAATTACCTAGTACTGAAGTAATGCCTGCAAATGTCAGTAAAATAATAAATCAAGTTGCTAATCAAAAACTAGCAGAGTTGGTTGATGTGCCTTTATCAGAAAAAGAAAAAAATATAACCGCTAGTCTGATAGCAGGAAGTGGTCTCACTTCCCGAAGTGGTCTCACTTCCCGAAGTAGTCTTCGTTTTAGACGATAATAATTATAATAAAGATGTTCAAGCGAATATCTGATCCCGCATTTGACATGGACGCACCAGTACTTAAAGATGAGTCTATGCGTG